>JARQOD010007450.1:0-39168 GCA_033576555.1 Oophaga sylvatica | reverse complement strand
CCTAACGCAGCGCCTTAGCCCGCTGGGCCCATCTGACTTTGGGGGGCTCATGATGCGTAGCTCTTTCAAAGCTAGTCAGCAGAAATATAACCATTACTTGGCATTGAAAGTGATTTTTTAACAATTAATATTCATTTTTTTATTCAAATACAGATTTTTAAACTATTGGTAATCAAGCCTTTTTTGAGCTAAATGGCCAAGCCCATTTTTTGAAAATATGACATGTATCACTTTATGTGGTAATAACTCTGGAATGCTTCAATATATCCCCATAATTCTGAAAGTGTTTTTTGTGATACATTGTACTTATATTAACGGTAACTTTAGGTCCATATATTTTTAGTCTTTCCTGTGAAAATATCTAAAGATTGCTTCAAAATTTTGAAATATTAGTAATTTTTATTCTTTTACTTCTTATATCCTTAAACCAACTTGTCGCACCACACAAAAACGTTAAGAAATAACATTTTCCATATGGGTACTTTTTGTCAGCATTAATTTTCAAACCTCCTTTTATTTTGTTAGGATCTTAGATTCTCACAAATGCACTGATGTACCATATTTCTTTAGAAACTACTGTTTGGCCACACAGCAGGGCTTTGAAAATAAGAGTGCTATTCGAGAATTGGAATTCAGATTTTGCAAGAATAGTTTGTGGGTGAAATTTGCAGAGTACCAAAACAGCAGAAAACTCCCCCAAAGTGACCCCATTTTAGAAATTACTTCTCACAATGACTTCATCAACACCTGCAGTTTACTATTTTTGCCCTGCATGTGTTTTCACTCTGCAACATCCAGAATTGCAAATATGGCAGTTTTAGTGACCAGCTTGTGCATACATGTTTAAGTGGTCTCTCCTCACGGGAGCAATGCCAAACAAGTAGATGCTTTGTCTTACCATTACAGTAGAAACCTATATTTCAAATGAAAGAATGATGGGCCTGAGTGGGTACTTGCGTTTTTTGCCTTTTCAACTAATTTCACAAAAAGATTTGTACCCAGCATATTTTTTAAGGATATTTGTCTCAATAATGCCACAGCGTTTCATAGTGCAAACAGACATGGCTGAAATCAATCAGCTACTGTCTAAAAACATACTGCCCATATCAGCTATCAGGTTCCCTTTAAATCCTGTTACAGCTAAGTGAAACTGAAATAAACAAATAGAGGAAAAAATTGAAAAAATTTAAATTTGCTCAAAAGGAAAAAGTTCCCAATTCTCAAGCTTGTAACAATTTATTTTCTGTAGATAGTTAAGATTTGTAGGCCTTTTACATTTTCTTTAAATAATCAGTCCATGTACTTGCTTATTTCTCCTTAAAATGTAAATGGTAAAGAAAAATAATGTTGCCGAAACCCGGGACCTTTAGATCTTCAGTCTAACGCTCTCCCAACTGAGCTAATTCGGCCATACACATGCAATTTCAGGAGCATTTTTCTGTACATATTTAATAACTTTCATTAACTCTTTGTGAATCAGTAGACAAAAACAGCAATTTTGTCATTGATTTTTTACATTTTCAGTTGGACGCCATTTACCAGGTTAATTGTGACTCTGTGTTTTGTGGGACAAATGATGATTGCACATAAAACACAATTTGCATGTTTTATTTGAAAACTCCTCGGCAGTGAAAAACAGCAATTTTGTCATTGTTTTTTTACATTTTCAATTTGACTCCATTTACCATGTTAATTGCGACTCTGTGCTTGAGGGACATATAATGGTTGCACATAAAACACAATTTGCATGCATAATGTTACATCAAGTTTATTTGAAAACTCCCCCCCCGGAAGTGCCAAATTTGGGAACAGGTTATTTTAAGGTCCATCACTAAGTTTGGTTTGACCCCCATCAAATCAGTTTCTAAAGAGAAGTTGTATAGTTTTTAAAATGAAAAGCTGATGTCAGAAGTGGGATTTGAACCCACGCCTCCAGAGGAGACTGCGACCTGAACGCAGGCCTTAGACCGCTCGGCCATCCTGACTTTGGGTGGCTCATAATGCGTAGCTCTTTCAAAGCTAGTCAGCAGAAATATAACCATTACTTGGCATTGAAAGTGATTTTTTAACAATTAATATTACATTTTTTTATTCTAATACAGATTTTTAAACTATTGGTAATCAAGCCTTTTTTGAGCTAAATGGCCAAGCCCATTTTTTTGAAAATATGACATGTATCACTTTATGTGGTAATAACTCTGGAATGCTTCAATATATCCCCATAATTCTGAAAGTGTTTTTTGTGATACATTTTATTTTATATTAACGGTAACTTTAGGTCCATATATTTTTAGTCTTTCCTGTGAAAATATCTAAAGATTGCTTCAAATTTTGAAATATTAGTAATTTTTATTCTTTTACTTCTTATATCCTTAAACCAACTTGTCGCACCACACAAAAACGTTAAGAAATAACATTTTCCATATGGGTACTTTTTGTCAGCATTAATTTTCAAACCTCCTTTTATTTTGTTAGGATCTTAGATTTCTCACAAATGCACTGATGTACCATATTTCTTTAGAAACTACTGTTTGGCCACACAGCAGGGCTTTGAAAATAAGAGTGCTATTCGAGAATTGGAATTCAGATTTTGCAAGAATAGTTTGTGGGTGAAATTTGCAGAGTACCAAAACAGCAGAAAACTCCCCCAAAGTGACCCCATTTTAGAAATTACTTCTCACAATGACTTCATCAACACCTGCAGTTACTATTTTTGCCCTGCATGTGTTTTCACTCTGCAACATCCAGAATTGCAAATATGGCAGTTTAGTGACCAGCTTGTGCTTACTGAAACTAGCATAGCATACATGTTTAAGTGGTCTCTCCTCACGGGAGCAATGCCAAACAAGTAGATGCTTTGTCTTACCATTACAGTAGAAACCTATATTTCAAATGAAAGATGATGGGCCTGAGTGGGTACTTGCGTTTTTTGCCTTTTCAACTAATTTCACAAAAAGATTTGTACCCAGCATATTTTTTAAGGATATTTGTCTCAATAATGCCACAGCGTTTCATAGTGCAAACAGACATGGCTGAAATCAATCAGCTACTGTCTAAAACATACTGCCCATGTCAGCTATCAGGTTCCCTTTAAATCCTGTTACAGCTAAGTGAAACTGAAATAAACAAAATAGAGGAAAAAATTGAAAAAATGTAAATTTGCTCAAAAGGAAAAAGTTCCCAATTCTCAAGCTTTTAACAATTTATTTTCTGTAGATAGTTAAGATTTGTAGGCCTTTTACATTTTCTTTAACCCCTTACTGCCATCGGACGTACTATCCCGTCCATGGTACCTGGGCCCGTATGACCGGGGACGGGATAGTACGTCATAGGCGATCAGCTGCGCTCCTGAGGGGAGCGCAGCTAATCGCCGCCGGGTGTCAGCTGATTATCACAGCTGACACCCATGACTGTGTGTCAGGAGCGGTCACGGACCGCTCCCGGCACATTAACCCCTAGCACACCGCGATCAAACATGATCGCGGTGTACTGGGGGCACAGGGGAGGATCGCGCAGGGTGGGGGCTCCCTGCGCGCCCCCCTGAGACCCTCAGAGCAGCGCGATGTGATCGCGCTGTTCTGAGGGCTTCCTCCCTCCCAGGACCCGGATCCAAGATGGCGCCGGGGTCCTGGAGGGAGGCGGCTACCTCAGTGCCTGCCGAGAGCAGGCACTGAGAAGCCTGCATCTATGCCTGTGCGATCGCTGGTGTGACAGTGTGCTGTGCACACTGTCACACCAGCGATCTGATAAAATACTGTGATGTCCCACCCTGGGACAAAGTAAAAAAATTAAAAAAGTAAAAATAAACATGTGTAAAAAAAAAATCCAAAATAAATAAAAAAAAAAAAAATATTCCCCAATAAATTCACTTCTTCCTGTAAATAAAAAAAATAAAAAGAACAATAAAAGTACACATATTTGGTATCGCCGCGTCCGTAACGACCCCCCTATAAAATTGTCCCACTAGTTAACCCCTTTAGTGAACCCCTTAAAAAAAAAAAAAAAAAACGAAGCAAAAAATCAATGCTTTATCATCATACCGCCGAACAAAAAGTGGAATAACACGCGATCAAAAAGACCGATATAAAAAAACATGGTACCGCTGAAAACGTCATCTTGTCCCGCAAAAAACGAGCCATCATAAAGCATCATCAGCGAAAAAATAAAAAAGTTATAGCTCACAGAATAAAGCGATGCAAAAATAATTATTTTTTATATAAAATTGTTTTTATTCTATAAAAGCGCCAAAACATGAAAAAATGATAAAAATGAGGTATCGCCATAATCGTACTGACCCGAAGAATAAAACTGCTTTATCAATTTTACCACACGCGGAACGGTATAAACGCCTCCCCCAAAAGAATTTCATGAATTGCTGATTTTTGTTCATTCTAACCTCCCAAAAATCGAAATAAAAAGCGATCAAAAAATGTCACGTGCTCAAAAATGGTACCAATAAAAACGTCAACTCGTCCCGCAAAAAATAAGACCTCACATGACTCTGTGGGCCAAAATATGCAAAAATTATAGCTCTCAAAATATGATGATGCAAAAACTATTTTTGCAATAAAAAGCGTCTTTTAGCATGACAGCTGCCAATCATAAAAACCCGCTATAAATAGTAAATCAAACCCCCCTTTATCACCCCCTTAGTAAGGAAAAATAATAAAATTAAAAAAAAGTATTTATTTCCATTTTCCCATTAGGGTTAGGGTTAGGGTTGCGGCTAAAGTTAGGGTTAGGGTTGGCGCTAAAGTTAGGATTAGGGTTAGGGTTGGGATTAGGGGTGTGTTAGGGTTAGGTTTGTGGTTAGGGTTGGGACTAGGGTTAGGGGTGTGTTGGGGTTAGGGTTGGAGTTAGAATTGGGGGGTTTCAGCTGTTTAGGCACATCAGGGGCTCTCCAAATGTGACATGGCGTCTGATCTCAATTCCAGCCAATTCTGCGTTGAAAAAGTCAAACGGTGCTCCTTCACTTCTCAGCTCTGCCATGCGTCCAAACAGTAGTTTATCCCCACATATGGGGTATCAGCGTACTCTGGACCCCAAGAGTTATTGTGCAATTTGTCCTATTTCTTCTGCTACCCTTGGGAAAATAAAAAACTGGGGGCGAAAATATCATTTTGTACAAAAAAAATATTTTTTTGTTTTTACGGCTGTACATTATAAACTTCTGTGAAGCACTTGGGGCTTCATAGCGCTCACCACACATCTAGATAAGTTCCTTGTGGGGTCTATTTTCCAAAATGGGGTCAATTGTTGGGGATTTCCACTGTTTAGGCGCATCAGGGGCTCTCCAAATGCGACATGACGCCCCCAGACCATTCCATCAAAGTCTGCAATCCAAAACGTCACTACTTCCCTTCCGAGCCCCAACGTGTACCCATACAGTAGTTTTCTCCCACATATTGGATATCAGCGTACTCAGACAAATTGGACAACAACTTTTGGGGTCCAATTTCTCCTGTTACCCTTGTAAAAATAAAATATTGGGGCAAAAAAATCATTTTTGCAAAAAAAAAAAGGATTTTTTATTTTTACGGCTGTGCGTTATAAACTTCTGTGAAGCACTTCGGGGTTCAAAGTGCTCACCACACATCTAGACAAGTTCCTTGTGGGGTCTATTTTCCAAAATGGGGTCACTTGTGGGGGGTTTCCACTGTTTAGGCGCATCAGGGGCTCTCCAAATGCGACATGACGCCCCCAGACCATTCCATCAAAGTCTGCAATCCAAAACGTCACTACTTCCCTTCCGAGCCCTGACGTGCGCCCATACAGTAGTTTTCTCCCACATATTGGGTATCAGCGTACTCAGGACAAATTGGACAACAACTTTTGGGGTCCAATTTCTCCTGTTACCCTTGTGAAAATAAAATATTGGGGGCAAAAAAAATCATTTTTGTAAAAAAAAAAAAGATTTTTTATTTTTACGGCTGTACGTTATAAACTTCTGTGAAGCACTTCGGGGTTCAAAGTGCTCACCACACATCTAGATAAGTTCCTTGTGGGGTCTATTTGCCAAAATGGGGTCACTTGTGGGGGTTTCCACTGTATAGGTGCATCAGGGGCTCTCCAAATGTGACATGACGCCCCCAGACCATTCCATCAAAGTCTGCAATCCAAAACGTCACTACTTCCCTTCCGAGCCCTGACGTGCGCCCATACAGTAGTTTTCTCCCACATATTGGGTATCAGCGTACTCAGGACAAATTGGACAACAACTTTTGGGTTCCAATTTCTTCTGTTACCCTTGTGAAAATAAAATATTGGGGGCGAAAAAATCATTTTTGTAAAAAAAAAAAAGATTCTTTATTTTTACGGCTGTACGTTATAAACTTCTGTGAAGCACTTCGGGGTTCAAAGTGCTCACCACACATCTAGATAAGTTCCTTGTGGGGTCTATTTGCCAAAATGGGGTCACTTGTGGGGGTTTCCACTGTATAGGTGAATCAGGGGCTCTCCAAATGTGACATGACGCCCCCAGACCATTCCATCAAAGTCTGCAATCCAAAGCTTCACTACTTCCCTTCCGAGCCCTGACGTGCACCCATACAGTAGTTTTCTCCTACATATTGGGTATCAGCGTACTCAGGACAAATTGGACAACAACTTTTGGGTTCCAATTTCTTCTGTTACCCTTGTGAAAATAAAATATTGGGGGCGAAAAAATCATTTTTGTAAAAAAAAAAAAGGATTTTTTATTTTAAGGCTGTACGTTATAAACTTTAGTGAAACACCTGGGGGTTCAAAGTTCTCACCAAACATCTAGATAAGTTCCTTGAGGGGTCTAGTTTCCAAAATGGTGTCATTTGTGGGGGGTTTCCACTGTTTAGGTATATCAGGAGCTCTCCAAACACGACATGGCGTCCAGCCAATTCTGCGTTGAAAAAGTGAGACGGCGCTCCTTCCCTTCCAAACTCTGCCATGCACCCAAACAGTGGTATACCCCCACATATGGGGTATCAGTGTACTCAGGACAAATTGCACAATAACTTTTGGAGTCTTGTTACCCTTGGAAAAATAAAAATTCGGGTGAAAAGATCATTTTTGTGGAAAAAATATGATTTTTAAATTTTACGGCTCTACGTTATAAACTTGTGTGAAGCACTTGAGGGTTCAAATTGCTCACCAAAGATCTAGATAAGTTCCTTAGGGGGTCTAGTTTCCAAAATGGGGTCATTTGTGGGGGGTTTCCACTGTTTAGGCACATCAGGGGCTCTCCAAATGCAACATGGCATCCAATCTCAATTCCAGCCAATTTTGGTTGGAAAAAGTCAAATGGTGCTCCTTCCATTCCGAGCTCTGCCGTGCGCCCAAACAGTGGTTCCCACCCACATATGGGGTATCAGCGTACTCAGGACAAATTGGACACAACTTATGTGGTCCAATTTCTCCTGTTACCCTTGAGAAAATAAAAAATTAGTGACTAAAAGATAATTTTTGTGGGAAAAAAATAGGATTTTTTATTTTCATGCCCGGGCATTATAAACTTGTGTGAAGCACTTGGGGGTTCAAAGTGCTCACCAAAGATCTAGATAAGTTCCTTAGGGGGTATAGTTTCCAAAATGGGGTCACTTGTGGGGGGTTTCCACTGTTTAGGCTCATCTGGGGCACTGCAAACGGAACATGACCCCCATCAACGTCTGCATTCCAAAACGTTACTACTTCCTTTCCAAGCCCTGCCGTGCACCCAAACAGTTCCCCCCCCCACATATGGGGTATCAGCGTACTCAGGACAAATTGGACAACAACTTTTGGGGTCCAATTTCCTTGGGAAAATTCAAAAATTTGGGACTAAAAAATCATTTTTGTGAAAAATTGTTTTGTTTTTTTTCACACCCAGGCATTATAAGCTTTTGTGAAACACTTGGGAATTCAAAGTGCTCACAACAGATCTAGATAAGTACCTTAGGGGGTCTAGTTTCCAAAATGGTGTCACTTGTGGGGGTTTCCACTGTTTAGGCGCATCAGGGGCTCTCCAAACACGACATGGCGTCCAATCTCAATTCCAGCCAATTTTAGTTTGAAAAAGTCAAACGTCGCTCCTTCCCTTACGAGCTCTGCCGTGTGCCCAAACAGTGGTTTTCCCCCACATATTGGGTATTGGCGTACTCAGGAGAAATTGCATAACAACCTTATCTGTCCATTTTCTCCTTTTACCCTTGTGAAAATAAAAAAAAGTTTGTAAAAGATCATTTTTGTGGCTAAAAAGTTAAATATTCATTTTTTCCCTTCCACGTTGCTTTAGTTCCTGTGAAGCACCTGAAGGGTTAATAATCTTCTTGAATGTGGTTTTGAGTACCTTGAGGGGTGCAGTTTTTAGAATGGTGTCACTTTTGGGTATTTTCTGCCATATAGACCCCTCAAAGTGACTTCAAATGAGAGGTGGTCCCTAAAAAAAATGGCTTTGTAAATTTTGTTGTAAAAATGAGAAATCGCTGGTCAACTTTTAACCCTTATAACTTCCTAACAAAAAAAAATTTTGGTTCCAAAATTGTGCTAATGTAAAGTAGACATGTGGGAAATGTTATTTCTTAACTATTTTATGTGACATATTTCTCTGTTTTAAGGGAATAAAAATTCAAAGTTTGAAAATTGCAAAATTTTAAAAATTTTTGCCATATTTGCGTTTTTTTTCAAAAATAAACGCAAGTTATATCGAAGAAATTTTACTTCTAAGGTGAAGTACAATATGTCACGAGAAAACATTCTCAGAATCGCGAAGATCCGTTGAAGCGTTCCAGAGTTATAACCTCATAAAGAGACAGTGATCAGAATTGTAAAAATTGGCCCGGTCATTAACGTGCAAACCACCCTTGGGGGTGAAGGGGTTAAATAATCAGTCCATGTACTTTGCTTATTTTCTCCTTAAAATGTAAACGGTAAAGAAAAATAATGTTGCCGAAACCCGGGACCTTTAGATCTTCAGTCTAACGCTCTCCCAACTGAGCTAATTCGGCCATACACATGCAATTTCAGGAGCATTTTTCTGTACATATTTAATAACTTTCATTAACTCTTTGTGAATCAGTAGACAAAAACAGCAATTTTGTCATTGATTTTTTACATTTTCAGTTTGACGCCATTTACCAGGTTAATTAATGTGACTCTGTGCTTGAGGGACATATAATGGTTGCACATAAAACACAATTTCCATGCATAATGTTACATCAAGTTTATTTGAAAACTCCCCCCGGAAGTGCCAAATTTGGGAACAGGCTATTTTAAGATCCATCACTAAGTTTGGTTTGACCCCCATCAAATCAGTTTCTAAAGAGAAGTTGTATAGCTTTTTAAAAGGAAAAGCTGATGTCAGAAGTGGGATTTGAACCCACGCCTCCAGAGGAGACTGCGACCTGAACGCAGCACCTTAGACGCTCGGCCATCCTGACTTTGGGTGGCTCAAGATGCGTAGCTCTTTCCAAGCTAGTCAGCAGAAATATAACCATTAGTTGGCATTGAAAGTGATTTTTTAACAATTAATATTACATTTTTTTATTCTAATACAGATTTTTAAACTATTGGTAATCAAGCCTTTTTTGAGCTAAATGGCCAAGCCCCATTTTTTTGAAAATATGACATGTATCACTTTATGTGGTAATAGCTCTGGAATGCTTCAATATATCCCCATAATTCTGAAAGTGTTTTTTGTGATACATTGTACTTTATATTAACGGTAACTTTAGGTCCATATATTTTTAGTCTTTCCTGTGAAAATATCTAAAGATTGCTTCAAATTTTGAAAATTAGTAATTTTTATTCTTTTACTTCTTATATCCTTAAACCAACTTGTCGCACCACACAAAAACGTTAAGAAATAACATTTTCCATATGGGTACTTTTTGTCAGCATTAATTTTCAAACCTCCTTTTATTTTGTTAGGATCTTAGATTTCTCACAAATGCACTGATGTACCATATTTCTTTAGAAACTACTGTTTGGCCACACAGCAGGGCTTTGAAAATAAGAGTGCTATTCGAGAATTGGAATTCAGATTTTGCAAGAATAGTTTGTGGGTGAAATTTGCAGAGTACCAAAACAGCAGAAAACTCCCCCAAAGTGACCCCATTTTAGAAATTACTTCTCACAATGACTTCATCAACACCTGCAGTTACTATTTTTGCCCTGCATGTGTTTTCACTCTGCAACATCCAGAATTGCAAATATGGCAGTTTAGTGACCAGCTTGTGCTTACTGAAACTAGCATAGCATACATGTTTAAGTGGTCTCTCCTCACGGGAGCAATGCCAAACAAGTAGATGCTTTGTCTTACCATTACAGTAGAAACCTATATTTCAAATGAAAGATGATGGGCCTGAGTGGGTACTTGCGTTTTTTGCCTTTTCAACTAATTTCACAAAAAGATTTGTACCCAGCATATTTTTTAAGGATATTTGTCTCAATAATGCCACAGCGTTTCATAGTGCAAACAGACATGGCTGAAATCAATCAGCTACTGTCTAAAACATACTGCCCATATCAGCTATCAGGTTCCCTTTAAATCCTGTTACAGCTAAGTGAAACTGAAATAAACAAATTAGAGGAAAAAATTGAAAAAATTTAAATTTGCTCAAAAGGAAAAAGTTCCCAATTCTCAAGCTTTTAACAATTTATTTTCTGTAGATAGTTAAGATTTGTAGTCCTTTTACATTTTCTTTAAATAATCAGTCCATGTACTTTGCTTATTTTCTCCTTAAAATGTAAACGGTAAAGAAAAATAATGTTGCCAAAACCCGGGACCTTTAGATCTGCAGTCTAACGCTCTCCCAACTGAGCTAATTCGGCCATACACATGCAATTTCAGGAGCATTTTTCTGTACATATTTAATAACTTTCATTAACTCTTTGTGAATCAATAGACAAAAACAGCAATTTTGTCATTGATTTTTTACATTTTCAGTTTGACGCCATTTACCAGGTCAATTGTGACTCTGTGTTTGTGGGACAAATGATGATTGCACATAAAACACAATTTGCATGTTTTATTTGAAAACTCCTCGGCAGTGAAAAACAGCAATTTTGTCATTGTTTTTTTACATTTTCAATTTGACTACATTTACCATGTTAATTGCGACTCTGTGCTTGAGGGACATATAATGGTTGCACATAAAACACAATTTGCATGCATAATGTTACATCAAGTTTATTTGAAAACTCCAACCGCAAGTGCCAAATTTGGGAACAGGTTATTTTAAGGTCCATCACTAAGTTTGGTTTGACCCCATCAAATCAGTTTCTAAAGAGAAGTTGGATAGTTTTTTAAAATGAAAATCAGATGTCAGAAGTGGGATTTGAACCCACACCTCCAGGTGAGACTGCGACCTGAACGCAGCACCTTAGACCGCTTGGCCATCCTGACTTCAGATGGCTCATGAAGCGTAGCTCTTTCCAAGCTAGTCAGCAGAAATATAACCATTACTTGGCATTGAAAGTGATTTTTTAACAATTAATATTACATTTTTTATTCTAATACAGATTTTTAAACTATTGGTGACAAGCCTTTTTTGAGCTAAATGGCCAAGCCCCATTTTTTTGAAAATATGACATGTATCACTTTATGTGGTAATAACTCTAGAATGCTTCAATATATCCCCATAATTCTGAAAGTGTTTTTTGTGATACATTGTACTTTATATTAACGTAAATTTAGGTCCATATATTTTTAGTCTTTCCTGTGAAAATATCTAAAGATTGCTTAAAATTTTGAAATATTAGTAATTTTTATTCTTTTACTTCTTATATCCTTAAACCAACTTGTCGCACCACACAAAAACATTAAGAAATAACATTTTCCATATGGGTACTTTTTGTCAGCATTAATTTTGAAACCTCCTTTTATTTTGTTAGGATCATAGATTTCTCACAAATGCACTGATGTACCATATTTCTTTAGAAACTACTGTTTGGCCACACAGCAGGGCTTTGAAAATAAGAGTGCTATTCGAGAATTGGAATTCAGATTTTGCAAGAATAGTTTGTGGGTGAAATTTGCAGAGTACCAAAACAGCAAAAACTCCCCCAAAGTGACCCCATTTTAGAAATTACTTCTCACAATGACTTCATCAACACCTGCAGTTACTATTTTTGCCCTGCATGTGTTTTCACTCTGCAACATCGAGAATTGCAAATATGGCAGTTTAGTGACCAGCTTGTGCTTACTGAAACTAGCATAGCATACATGTTTAAGTGGTCTCTCCTCACGGGAGCAATGCCAAACATGTAGATGCTTTGTCTTACCATTACAGTAGAAACCTATATTTCAAATGAAATATGATGGGCCTGAGTGGGTACTTGCGTTTTTTGCCTTTTCAACTAATTTCACAAAAAGATTTGTACCCAGCATATTTTTTAAGGATATTTGTCTCAATAATGCCACAGCGTTTCATAGTGCAAACAGACATGGCTGAAATCAATCAGCTACTGTCTAAAACATACTGCCCATATCAGCTATCAGGTTCCCTTTAAATCCTGTTACAGCTAAGTGAAACTGAAATAAACAAAATAGAGGAAAAAAATTGAAAAAATTTAAATTTGCTCAAAGGAAAAAGTTCCCAATTCTCAAGCTTTTAACAATTTATTTTCTGTAGATAGTTAAGATTTGCAGGTCTTTTACATTTTCTTTAAATAATCAGTCCATGTACTTTGCTTATTTTCTCCTTAAAATGTAAACGGTAAAGAAAAATAATGTTGCCGAAACCCGGGACCTTTAGATCTTCAGTCTAACGCTCTCCCAACTGAGCTAATTCGGCCATACACATGCAATTTCAGGAGCATTTTTCTGTACATATTTAATAACTTTCATTAACTCTTTGTGAATCAGAGACAAAAACAGCAATTTTGTCATTGATTTTTTACATTTTCAGTTTGACGCCATTTACCAGGTTAATTGTGACTCTGTGTTTGTGGGACAAATGATGATTGCACATAAATCACAATTTGCATGTTTTATTTGAAAACTCCCCGGAAGTGAAAAACAGCAATTTTGTCATTGTTTTTTTACATTTTCAATTTGACTCCATTTACCATGTTAATTGCGACTCTGTGCTTGAGGGACATATAATGGTTGCACATAAAACACAATTTGCATGCATATGTTACATCAAGTTTATTTGAAAACTCCCCCGCAAGTGCCAAATTTGGAAACAGGTTATTTTAAGGTCCATCACTAAGTTTGGTTTGACCCCCATCAAATCAGTTTCTAAAGAGAAGTTGGATAGTTTTTTAAAATTAAAAGTCTGATGTCAGAAGTGGGATTTGAACCACAGCCTCCAGGGAAGACTGCGACCTGAACGCAGCACCTTAGACCGCTTGGCCATCCTGACATCAGATGGCTCATGAAGCGTAGCTCTTTCCAAGCTAGTCAGCAGAAATATAACCATTACTTGGCATTGAAAGTGATTTTTTAACAATATATACATTTTTTTATTCTAATACAGATTTTTAAACTATTGGTGATCAAGCCTTTTTTGAGCTAAATGGCCAAGCCCCATTTTTTTGAAAATATGACATGTATCACTTTATGTGGTAATAACTCTAGAATGCTTCAATATATCCCCATAATTCTGAAAGTGTTTTTGTGATACATTGTACTTTATATTAACCGTAAATTTAGGTCCATATATTTTTAGTCTTTCCTGTGAAAATATCTAAAGATTGCTTAAAATTTTGAAATATTAGTAATTTTTATTCTTTTACTTCTTATATCCTTAAACCAACTTGTCGCACCACACAAAAACATTAAGAAATAACATTTTCCATATGGGTACTTTTTGTCAGCATTAATTTTGAAACCTCCTTTTATTTTGTTAGGATCATAGATTTCTCACAAATGCACTGATGTACCATATTTCTTTAGAAACTACTGTTTGGCCACACAGCAGGGCTTTGAAAATAAGAGTGCTATTCGAGAATTGGAATTCAGATTTTGCAAGAATAGTTTGTGGGTGAAATTTGCAGAGTACCAAAACAGCAGAAAACTCCCCCAAAGTGACCCCATTTTAGAAATTACTTCTCACAATGACTTCATCAACACCTGCAGTTACTATTTTTGCCCTGCATGTGTTTTCACTCTGCAACATCGAGAATTGCAAATATGGCAGTTTAGTGACCAGCTTGTGCTTACTGAAACTAGCATAGCATACATGTTTAAGTGGTCTCTCCTCACGGGAGCAATGCCAAACATGTAGATGCTTTGTCTTACCATTACAGTAGAAACCTATATTTCAAATGAAAGATGATGGGCCTGAGTGGGTACTTGCGTTTTTGCCTTTTCAACTAATTTCACAAAAAGATTTGTACCAGCATATTTTTTAAGGATATTTGTCTCAATAATGCCACAGCGTTTCATAGTGCAAACAGACATGGCTGAAATCAATCAGCTACTGTCTAAAACATACTGCCCATATCAGCTATCAGGTTCCCTTTAAATCCTGTTACAGCTAAGTGAAACTGAAATAAACAAAATAGAGGAAAAAATTGAAAAAATTTAAATTTGCTCAAAAGGAAAAAGTTCCCAATTCTCAAGCTTTTAACAATTTATTTTCTGTAGATAGTTAAGATTGAGGCTTTTACATTTTCTTTAAATAATCAGTCCATGTACTTTGCTTATTTTCTCCTTAAAATGTAAACGGTAAAGAAAAATAATGTTGCCGAAACCCGGGACCTTTAGATCTTCAGTCTAACGCTCTCCCAACTGAGCTAATTCGGCCATACACATACAATTTCAGGAGCATTTTTCTGTACATATTTAATAACTTTCATTAACTCTTTGTGAATCAGAAGACAAAAACAGCAATTTTGTCATTGATTTTTTACATTTTCAGTTTGACGCCATTTACCAGGTTAATTGTGACTCTGTTTTGTGGGACAAATGATGATTGCACATAAAACACAATTAGCATTTTTTATTTGAAACTCCCCGGAAGTGAAAAACAGCAATTTTGTCATTGTTTTTTTACATTTTCAATTTGACTCCATTTACCATGTTAATTGCGACTCTGTGCTTGAGGGACATATAATGGTTGCACATAAAACACAATTTGCATGCATTATGTTACATCAAGTTTATTTGAAAACTCCCCCCCGGAAGTGACAAATTTGGGAACAGGTTATTTTAAGGTCCATCACTAAGTTTGGTTTGACCCCCATCAAATCAGTTTCTAAAGAGAAGTTGTATAGTTTTTTAAAATTAAAAGCTGATGTCAGAAGTGGGATTTGAACCCACGCCTCCAAGGGAGACTGCAACCTGAACGCAGCGCCTTAGACCACTCGGCCATCCTGACTTCAGATGGCTCATGAAGCGTAGCTCTTTCCAAGCTAGTCAGCAGAAATATAACCTTTACTTGGCATTGATAGTGATTTTTTAACAATTAATATTACATTTTTTTATTCTAATACAGATTTTTAAACTATTGGTGATCAAGCCTTTTTTGAGCTAAATGGCCAAGCCCCATTTTTTTGAAAATATGACATGTATCACTTTATGTGGTAATAACTCTAGAATGCTTCAATATATCCCCATAATTCTGAAAGTGTTTTTTGTGATACATTGTACTTTATATTAACGGTAAATTTAGGTCCATATATTTTTAGTCTTTCCTGTGAAAATATCTAAAGATTGCTTAAAATTTTGAAATATTAGTAATTTTTATTCTTTTACTTCTTATATCCTTAAACCAACTTGTCGCACCACACAAAAACATTAAGAAAGAACATTTTCCATATGGGTACTTTTTGTCAGCATTAATTTTCAAACCTCCTTTTATTTTGTTAGGATCATAGATTTCTCACAAATGCACTGATGTACCATATTTCTTTAGAAACTACTGTTTGGCCACACAGCAGGGCTTTGAAAATAAGAGTGCTCTTCGAGAATTGGAATTCAGATTTTGCAAGAATAGTTTGTGGGTGAAATTTGCAGAGTACCAAAACAGCAGAAAACTCCCCCAAAGTGACCCCATTTTAGAAATTACTTCTCACAATGACTTCATCAACACCTGCAGTTACTATTTTTGCCCTGCATGTGTTTTCACTCTGCAACATCCAGAATTGCAAATATGGCAGTTTAGTGACCAGCTTGTGCTTACTGAAACTAGCATAGCATACATGTTTAAGTGGTCTCTCCTCACGGGAGCAATGCCAAACAAGTAGATGCTTTGTCTTACCATTACAGTAGAAACCTATATTTCAAATGAAAGATGATGGGCCTGAGTGGGTACTTGCGTTTTTTTGCCTTTTCAACTAATTTCACAAAAAGATTTGTACCCAGCATATTTTTTAAGGATATTTGTCTCAATAATGCCACAGCGTTTCATAGTGCAAACAGACATGGCTGAAATCAATCAGCTACTGTCTAAAACATACTGCCCATATCAGCTATCAGGTTCCCTTTAACCCCTTCCTGACTCATGACGCCTACGTTGGCGTCATGAAAACCTGTGCCATCCCGACCCATGACGCCAACGTAGGCGTCATGCTGTAAATCATGTTCCTGCGGGCCGGGGAAAGGTCACCTGACCCGCAGGCACAGGACCCCTTGCGCATCACCACAGTGGGGGTGGCTTAACCCCCACGTGGTTACGATCGCTCTGATTGGCTGTTAAAGTGAAACAGCCAATCAGAGCGATTTGTAATATTTCACCAATGAAACTGGTGAAATATTACAATCCAGCCATGGCCGATGCTGCAATAGCATCGGCCATGGCTGGAGACCACAATCTGACCCCACAACATCGAGTCATGGCGGTGATCGGCCGCCGCCACCGAAAGATGGCAGTGATCTGTCACCGCCATCACTATCTGCTCCCCTGCTCCTGCGATCCGCTGCCCTCATATTCCAATCCCCCCTCACCATCCGACCACCCCCTACTCACCTCTCCCGGTCCACCGACGTCCCTGGATCCGTCCCGGTGGCTGCCCGGGATTCTTCATGGGCGCCGCCATCTTGGAAAATGGCGGGCGCATTCGCAGTGCGCCCGCCGGACGGTGCATGCGCAGTGCGCCCTCCAGTGTTCAAAAATTTATTTTGATCACTGTGATAAACTGTGACAGTGATCAAAATAAAAAAAAGTAAATGAACCCCCCCCCCTGTCATAGGTAGGGACAAATAATAAAATAAAGAATTTTTTTTTTCCTAGCGGATTTTGCTGCGGATCCGCGGCGGATATTGCTGCGGATCCGCGGCGGATATTGCTGCGGATCCGTGGCGGATATTGCTTCTGATCCGTGGCTGATTTTGCTGCGGGTCCGCGGCGGATTTTGCTGGGGATCCACGGCTGATTTTGCTTCGGATCCGCGGCTGATTTTGCTGCTGATCCGCGGCGGATTCTGCTGCGGATCCGCGGGGGATATTGCTGCGGATCCGCTGGCGAATATTGCTGCTGATCTGCGGCGGATTTTGCTGCGGATCCGCGGCTGATTTTGTTGCGGATCCGCGGCTGATTTTGCTGCGGATCCGCGGCGGATTTTGCTGCGGATCCACGGCGGATATTGCCGCGGATCCTGCTGCTGATCCGCGGGGATATTGCTGCTGATCTGCGGTGGATTTTGCTGCTGATCCGCGGAGGATTTTGCTGCTGATCCGCGGCGGATTTTGCTGCAGATCCGCGGCAGATTTTGCTGCTGATCCGCGGCTGATTTTGCTGCTGATCCGTGGCTGATTTTGCTGCTGATCCACGGCTGATTTTGCTGCTGATCCGTGGCTGATTTTGCTGCGGATCCGCGGCGGATATTGCTGCTGATCCGCGGTGGATATTGCTGCGGATCCACGGCGGATTTTGCTGCTGATCCGCTGCTGTTTTTGCTGCTGATCCGCGGCTGATTTTGCTGCGGATCCACGGCTGATTTTGCTGCTGATCCGTGGTGGATTTTGCTGCTGATCCGCGGTGGATTTTGCTGCTGAACCGCGGCCGATTTTGCTGCTGATCCGCGGCGGATTTTGCTTCTGATCCGCGGCGGATTTTGCTGCGGATCCGCGGCGGATTTTGCTGCTGATCCGCGGCGGATTTTGCTGCGGATCCGCGGCGGATTTTTCTGGGGATACGTGGCGGATTTTGCTGGGGATCCACGGCGGATATTGCTGCGGATCCACGGCGGATATTGCCGCGGATCCTGCTGCTGATGCATTCCGCGGCGGATATTGCTGCTGATCCGCGGTGGATTTTGCTGCTGATCCGTGGCTGATTTTGCTGTGGATCCACGGCGGATATTGCCGCGGATCCTGCTGCTGATTTTGCTGCTGATCCGTGGTGGATTTTGCTGCTGAACCGCGGCCGATTTTGCTGCTGATCCGCGGCCGATTTTGCTTCTGATCCGCGGCGGATTTTGCTGCGGATCCGCGACGGATTTTTCTGGGGATACGTGGCGGATTTTTCTGGGGATACGTGGCGGATTTTGCTGGGGATCCGCGGCGGATATTGCTGCGGATCCACGGCGGATTTTTCTGGGGATACGTGGCGGATTTTGCTGGGGATCCGCGGCGGATTTTGCTGCGGATCCGCGGCGGATTTTTCTGGGGATACGTGGCGGATTTTGCTGGGGATCCGCGGCGGATATTGCTGCGGATCCACGGCGGATATTGCCGCGGATCCTGCTGCTGATCCTGGCTGATTTTGCTGTGGATCCACGGCGGATATTGCCGCGGATCCTGCTGCTGATTTTGCTGCTGATCCGTGGTGGATTTTGCTGCTGATCCGCGGTGGATTTTGCTGCTGAACCGCGGCCGATTTTGCTGCTGATCCGCGGCCGATTTTGCTGCTGATCCGCGGCGGATTTTGCTGGGGTTCCGCGGCGAATTTTGCTGCTGATCCGCGGCTGTTTTTGCTGCGGATCCGTGGCTGATTTTGCTGCGTATCCGCGGCTGATTTTGTTGCTGATCCGTGGTGGATTTTGCTGCTGATCCACGGTGGATTTTGCTGCTGAACCGCGGCCGATTTTGCTGCTGATCCGCGCGCGATTTTGCTGCGGATCCGCAGCGGATTTTTCTGGGGATACGTGGCGGATTTTGCTGGGGATCCACGGCGGATATTGCTGCGGATCCACGGCGGATATTGCCGCGGATCCTGCTGCTGATCCGCGGCGGATATTGCTGCTGATCCGCGGTGGATTTTGCTGCTGATCCGTGGCTGATTTTGCTGTGGATCCACGGCGGATATTGCCGCGGATCCTGCTGCTGATTTTGCTGCTGATCCGTGGTGGATTTTGCTGCTGAACCGCGGCCGATTTTGCTGCTGATCCGCGGCCGATTTTGCTTCTGATCCGCGGCGGATTTTGCTGCGGATCCGCGGCGGATTTTTCTGGGGATACGTGGCGGATTTTTCTGGGGATACGTGGCGGATTTTGCTGGGGATCCGCGGCGGATATTGCTGCGGATCCACGGCGGATTTTTCTGGGGATACGTGGCGGATTTTGCTGGGGATCCACGGCGGATTTTGCTGCGGATCCGCGGCGGATTTTTCTGGGGATACGTGGCGGATTTTGCTGGGGATCCGCGGGGATATTGCTGCGGATCCACGGCGGATATTGCCGCGGATCCTGCTGCTGATCCGTGGCTGATTTTGCTGTGGATCCACGGCGGATATTGCCGCGGATCCTGCTGCTGATTTTGCTGCTGATCCGTGGTGGATTTTGCTGCTGATCCGCGGTGGATTTTGCTGCTGAACCGCGGCCGATTTTGCTGCTGATCCGCGGCCGATTTTGCTGCTGATCCGCGTGCGATTTTGCTGGGGTTCCGCGGCGAATTTTGCTGCTGATCCGCGGCTGTTTTTGCTGCGGATCCGTGGCTGATTTTGCTGCGGATCCGCGGCTGATTTTGCTGCTGATCCGTGGTGGATTTTGCTGCTGATCCACGGTGGATTTTGCTGCTGAACCGCGGCCGATTTTGCTGCTGATCCACGGTGGATTTTGTTGCTGATCCGCGGCGGATTTTGCTGCGGATCCACGGCGGATTTTGCTGGGGATACGTGGCAGATTTTGCTGGGGATCCGCAGCAGATATTGCTGCGATCGCGGCGGATTGCCGTGAGCGGACGTGGGGATATTGCTGCTGATCCACGGTGGATATTGCTGCTGATCCGTGGCTGATTTTGCTGCGGGTCCGGCGGATATTGCTGCTGATCCGCGGCGGATTTTGCTGCGGATCCGCGGCTGATTTTGTTGCGGATCCACGGCGGATATTGCCGCGGATCCTGCTGCTGATCCGCAGCGGATATTGCTGCTGATCCCGGAGGATTTTGCTGCTGATCCGCGGAGGATTTTGCTGCTGATCCGCGGCGGATTTTGCTGCGGATCCGCGGCGGATTTTGCTGCTGATCCGCGGCTGATTTTGCTGCTGATCCGTGGCTGATTTTGCTGCTGATCCGCGGCTGATTTTTCTGCGGATCCGCGGCGGATATTGCTGCTGATCCGTGGCGGATATTGCTGCTGATCCGTGGTGTATTTTGCTGCTGATCCGCGGTGGATTTTGCTGCTGATCCCGGCTGATTTTGCTGCTGATCCGTGGCTGATTTTGCTGCTGATCCGCGGCTGATTTTTCTGCAGATCCGCGGCGGATATTGCTGCTGATCCGCGGCTGATTTTGCTGCTGATCCGTGGTGTATTTTGCTGCTGATCCGTGGTGGATTTTGCTGCTGATCCGCGGCCGATTTTGCTGCTGATCCGCGGCGGATTTTGCTGCTGATCCACGGCGGATTTTGCTGCGGATCCACGGCGGATTTTGCTGCTGATCCGCGGCGGATTTTGCTGTGGATCCGCGGCGGATTTTGTTGGGGATACGTGGCGGATTTTGCTTGGGATCCGCGGCGGATTTTGCTGCTGATCCGCAGCGGATTTTGCTGCAGATCCGCAGCGGATTTTGCTGCAGATCCACAGCGGAGATTTTGCTGCAGATCCGCAGCGGATTTGGCGCTGCGGATCCACAGCAGATCCAGAAACCATGTACAGTACAATGCAAATAAATGGTTAAAAAAAACGCTGTGCACATGCGGATTTGCTGCGGTTTTAAATCCGCAGCATGTCAATTCTTTTTGCGGATTCCACAGCGGTTTTACACCTATTCCATTATAGGTGTAAAACAGCAGGGAAAAACTGCAGCAAATCCGCGCTAAATTCGCAGGTAAAAACGCAGGTCATTTTACCTGCGGATTTAAGAAAAATCCGCAAGTGAATCCGCAACGTGTGCACGGGGCCTCAGGGTTAGGCTGGGTTCATATTGCATTATGGCAGTCCGTTAGATGGACTGCGTTTCACCGCGGTATAACGCGGTGTAACGCAGTCCGTTAACGCTGCCATTCACCCCATTTGTGTGCGATGCACGCATGCCGTAAGCGGCATGGTTCGCGACGTGGACATTCAGTGACGGAGCCTCGGACAAGGGCTGCAGTGTCTGGGCTCCATCACCGCTAGCACAGATGAATCATCTGCTGATTCATCTGCGCTAGCGGGTATAGCACAACGCGATCGCGTTATGCTATACCGTTACCAGCCGGTCAACGCTACATGTTAAACGGGCTGGTAAAATGCAATATGAACCCAGCCTTAGGGTTAGAATTAGGGTTAAGGTTAGACTTAGGGTTAGGGTTGGAATTTGGGTTAGGGTTGGAATTAGGGTTAGGGTTGGAATTATGGTTAGGCTTGTGGTTAGGTTTATGGTTAGAGTTGGGATTAGGGTTAGGGGTGTGTTGGGTTAGGGTTATGGTTAGGGTTTGTATTAGGGTTAGGTGTGTGTAGGGGTTAGGGTTGGGGTTAGAGGTGTGTTGGGGTTAGGGTTGGAGTTAGAATTGAGGGGTTTCCACTATTTAGGCACATCAGGGGGTCTCCATACGCGACATGGCGCCACCATTGATTCCTGCAAATTTTGTGTTCAAAAAGTCAAACAGTGCTCCCTTTATTCCAAGCCCCGACGTATGCCCAAACAGTGGTTTATCCCCACATATGGGGTATCAGCGTACTCGGGAAAACTTGCACAACAACTTTGGGGGATCTAATTTCTCCTGTTAACATTGGGAAAAAAATTGGGGACTAAAAAATTATTTTTGTGGAAAAAAATGATTTTAGATTTTCACGGCTCTGCGTTATAAACTTCTGTGAAGGACTTGGAGATTCAAAGTGCTTACCACACATCTATAGGAGTTCCTTGGGGGATCTAGTTTCCAAAATGTTGTCACTTGTGGGGAGTTTCTACTGTTTAGGCACATCAGGGACTCTGCAAACGTAACATGACGCCCGAAGACCTTTCCATCAAGTGGGCATTTCAAAACGTCACTACTTCCCATCCGAGCCCCGACGTGTGCCCATACAGTAGTTTTCTCCCACATATGGGATATCAGCATACTCAAGACAAATTGGACAACAACTTTTGGGGTCTAATTTCTCATGTTACCCTTGGGAAAATAAAAAAATTGGGGACTAAAAGATCCTGATTGTGGAAAAAATATGATTTTTTTATTTTCATGCCCGGGCGTTATAAACTTCTTTGTAGCCCTTGGGGGTTCAAAGTGCTCACCACACATCTAGATAAGTTCTTTGCGGGTTCTAGCTTCCAAAATGGGGTCACTTGTGGGGAGTTTCTACTGTTTAGGCACATCAGGGGCTCTGCAAACGTAACAAAATGCCCGCAGACCATTCCATCAAGTCGGCTTTTCAAAGCGTCACTACATCCCTTCCGAGCCCTGACGTGTGCCCAAACAGTGGTTCCCCCCCACATCTGGGGTACTAGCATACTCAGGACAAACTGGACAACAGCTTTTGGGGTCCAATTTCTCCTGTAACCATTGTTAAAATAAAAAATAGTGGGCTAAAAAATCATTTTTTGAGAAAAAAAAAATGATTTTTTTATTTTCACGGCTCTGCGTTATAAACTTCTGTGAAGCACCTGGGGGTTCAAAGTGCTCACTATGCATCTAGATAAGTTCCTTAGGGCGTCTAGTTTCCAAAATGGGGTCACTTGTGGGGGAGCTCCAATGTTTAGGCACACAGGAACTCTCCAAATGCGACATGGCAACCGCTAAATATTCCAGCATATTTTCCATTCAAAAAGTCAAATGGCGCTCCTTCCCTTCTGAGCCCTGCCTTGCGCCCAAACAGTGGTTTATGACCACATATGAGGTATGTGTGTACTCAGGAGAAATTGCCCAACAAATTTTAGAATCCAATTTATACTGTTGCCCATGTGAAAATGAAAAAAACTGGGGCTAAAAGAAAATTTTTGTGAAAAAAAAGTACTCTCTTTTTTTTTACGGATCAATTTGTGAAGCACTGGGGGTTCAAAGTGCTCACTATGCATCTAGATAAGTTCCTTAGGGGTCTAGTTTCCAAAATTGGGTCACTTGTGGGGGAGCTCCATTGTTTAGGCACACAGGGACTCTCCAAATGCGACATGGCAACCGCTAAATGTTCCAGCATATTTTCCATTCAAAAAGTCAAATGGCGCTCCTTCCCTTCTGAGCCCTGCCGTGCGCCCAAACAGTGGTTTATGACCACATATGAGGTATTGTGTACTCAGGAGAAATTGCCCAACAAATTATAGGATCCAATTTATACTGTTGCCCATGTGAAAATAAAAAAACTGAGGCTAAAAGAAAATTTTTCTGAAAAAAAAGTACTTTCTTTTTTTTACGGATCAATTTGTGAAGCACCTGGGGGTTCAAAGTGCTCACTATGCATCTAGATAAGTTCCTTAGGGGGTCTAGTTTCCAAAATGGGGTCACTTGTGGGGGAGCTCCAATGTTTAGGCACACAGGGACTCTCCAAATGCAACATGGCAACCGCTAAATATTCCAGCATATTTTACATTCACAAAGTCAAATAGCGCTCCTTCCCTTCTGAGCCCTGCAGTGCGCCCAAACAGTGGTTTATGACCACATATGAGGTATGTGTGTACTCAGGAGAAATTGCCCAACAAATTTTAGGATCCATTTTATCCTGTTGCCCATGTAAAAATGAAAAAATTGATGCTAAAAAGAAATTTTTGTTGGAAAAATTAAAATGTCCATTTTTTCCTTCCACGTTGCTTTAGTTCCTATGAAGCACCTGAAGGGTTAATAATCTTATTGAATGCAGTTTTGAGTAGCTTGAGGGGTGCAGTTTTTTATAAAGGTGTCACTTTTGGGTATTTTCTGCCATATAGACCCCTCAAAGTGACTTCAAATGTGAGGTGGTCCCTAAAAAAAATGGTTTTGTAAATTTTGCTGTAAAAATGAGAAATCGGTGGTCAAATTTTAACCCTTATAACTTCCTAACAAAAAAAAAATGTTCCAAAAATTGTGCTGATGTAAAGTAGACATGTGAGAAATGTTATTTATTAACTATTTTGTGTCACATAACTCTGGTTTAACAGAATAAAAATTAAAAATTTGAAAATTACAAAATTTTCAAAATTTTCGCCAAATTTCCATTTTTTTCACAAATAAACACAAAAATTATCGACCTAAATTTACCACTAACATGAAGCCCAATATGTCACGAAAAAACAATCTCAGAATCGCTAGGATCAGTTGAAGCGTTCCTGAGTTATTACCTCATAAAGGGACACTGGTCAGAATTGCAAAAAATGGCAAGGTCTTTAAGGTCAAAATAGGCTGGGTCATGACGGGGTTAAATCCTGTTACAGCTAAGTGAAACTGAAATAAACAAAATAGAGGAAAAAATTGAAAAAATTTAAATTTGCTCAAAAGGAAAAAGTTCCCAATTCTCAAGCTTTTAACAATTTATTTTCTGTAGATAGTTAAGATTTGTAGGCCTTTTACATTTTCTTTAAAAAATCAGTCCATGTACTTTGCTTATTTTCTCCTTAAAATGTAAACGGTAAAGAAAAATAATGTTGCCGAAACCCGGGACCTTTAGATCTTCAGTCTAACGCTCTCCCAACTGAGCTAATTTGGCCATACACATGCAATTTCAGGAGCATTTTTCTGTACATATTTAATAACTTTCATTAACTCTTTGTGAATCAGTAGACAAAAACAGCAATTTTGTCATTGATTTTTTACATTTTCAGTTTGACTCCATTTACCAGGTTAACTGTGACTCTGTGTTTGTGGGACAAATGATGATTGCACATAAAACACAATTTGCATGTTTTATTTGAAAACTCCCCGAAAGTGAAAAACAGCAATTTTGTCATTGTTTTTTTACATTTTCAATTTGACTCCATTTACCATGTTAATTGCGACTCTGTGCTTGAGGGACATATAATGGTTGCACATAAAACACAATTTGCATGCATAATGTTACATCAAGTTTATTTGAAAACTCCCCCCCGGAAGTGCCTTATTTTAAGGTCCATCACTAAGTTTGGTTTGACCCCCATCAAATCAGTTTCTAAAGAGAAGTTTTATAGTTTTTTTTAAATGAAAAGCTGATTTCAGAAGTGGGATTTGAACCCACGCCTCCAGAGGAGACTGCGACCTGAACGCAGCGCCTTAGACCGCTCGGCCATCCTGATTTCAGGTGACTCCTGAAGCGTAGCTCTTTCCAAGCTAGTCAGCAGAAATATAACCATTACTTGGCATTGAAAGTGATTTTTTAACAATTAATGTTACATTTTTTTATTCTAATACAGATTTTTAAACTATTGGTGATCAAGCCTTTTTTGAGCTAAATGGCCAAGCCCCATTTTTTTGAAAATATGACATGTATCACTTTCTGTGATAATAACTCTGGAATGCTTCAATATATCCCCATAATTCTGAAAATGTTTTTTGTGATACATTGTACTTTATATTAACGGTAAATTTAGGTCCATATATTTTTAGTCTTTCCTGTGAAAATATCTAAAGATTGCTTAAAATTTTGAAATATTAGTAATTTTTATTCTTTTACTTCTTATATCCTTAAACCAACTTGTCGTACCTCACAAAAACGTTAAGAAATAACATTTTCCATATGGTTATTTTTTGTCAGCACTAATTTTCAAACCTCCTTTCATTTTGTTAGGATGTTAGATTTCTCACAAATGCACTGATGTACCATATTTCTTTAGAAACTACTGTTTGGCCACACAGCAGGGCTTTGAAAATAAGAGCGCTATTCGAGAAATGGAATTCAGATTTTTCAAGAATAGTTTGTGGGTGAAATTTGCAGAGTACCAAAACAGCAGAAAACTCCCCCAAAGTGACCCCATTTTAGAAATTACTCAGCTACTGTCTAAAGGCTGGGTCTCACATAGCGATACACCAGCGATCCCGACAACGATCAGGATCGCTGGTGTATCGCTATATTATCGCTGCTGAGCTGCCAAACAGGCAGCTCAGGCAGCGATCAGCACAAGGACACTGCGGGTAACATCGCTTAGTTACCGCAGTGTACCTTGGATACCAGCGGCCTGATGCAGGGAGCTGGTAACCAAGGTACACATCGGGTTTCCAGGTGCTGCGCGGTGCCTAGAAACCCGCTGTGTACCTTGGTTACCAGCTCCCTGCATCAGGGCGCTGGTTTCCAAGGTACACAGCGGGTTTCTAGGCACAGCCCGTGCCTGGAAACCCGCTGTGTACCTTGGTTACCAGCGGATCGCTGGTCTCCCGCCTGTCACACGCAGCGATGCGTGCCTGTCAGCGGGAGACCAGCGATCAAGAAAATGTCCAGACATTTCAGTGACGATCAGCGATACCCGGCAGGGGGGCTGATCGTCGCTGAATGTCACACACAGCGATATCGCTGGTGAGCTCGATGCTGCGTCACAAAACTAATGACTCAGCACCGATCTCGCTAGCGAGATCGTTGTGTGAGACGGGCCCTTTATACATACTGCCCATATCAGCTATCAGGTTTCCTTTAAATCCTCTTACAGCTAAGTAGATAGATAGATAGATAGATAGATAGATAGATAGATAGATAGATAGATAGATAGTACTGGCTAACACGGTACTAAGATATACATCTTTACTGTATCAAAATTTTTATCTACTGTCTAACAAGGTACTGAGATATACATCTTTACTTACAGCTAAGTGAAACTGAAATAAACAAAATAGAGGAAAAAATACAAAAAATGTAAATTTGCTCATGAGGAAAAAGTTCCCAATTCTCAAGTTTTTAACATTTTATTTTCTGTAGATAGTTAAGATTTGTAGGCCTTTTACATTTTCTTTAACCCTTTCCCGACCTCCGCCGTACTAGTACTGCTCTGCGGGAGGTGCATTTCTGCCCAGAGCAGTACTAGTACGGCGCCGCCATTTCCCAGTCACAGCGCGGCATCGCGCGCTGACCGGGTACAGATGGCTGCTGTCTCTAATAGTAGACCATCTCTGCACGAGGTCTCGGGGGGCTGCACCGCCTCCTCACATCGGCGATCGCTGTGATTGGCTGGTGAATTCTGACCAGCCAATCACAGCGATGTGACAATAAAGTTATAAAAAAAAAACATGTGACTGGCTGTGATCTGTGCTGAGTGACGTAGCACCAATCACAGCCGTCACAGTGGGTGGGGTGATCACCACGTCACCTCACCAGATTAACCCCTATGGTGCTGATTGGCTGAACAATATCTTCTAGCCAATCAGCGCCAAAGAGGTTAATCTAAAATAGCGATCACCGCCCTGCATGCCATCTTTACCTCAGATTTGCCATGTAGAGTGGTTGTCTAAGCCCCTCTGTGTCACCTGAGATAAGAATCCATTGGTGGCAGTGTGATCTCCCCCAGCGATCTCCAGCCTCCATCTTCTGCGTCCAGCTCCAGCTTCCTGCTGTGCTCTCTGCTTTTTGCTGTGATCTGCATGCTGTGTGACTCCTGTGATCACAGCAGAGCAGCAGCACCTCCCCATCCCTTTCCCATCCCCTATCCCTGTTCCAGTACCCCCCTCCTCTCCCTCCAATTGAATTTTTTTGCGCACTTATTTTGCGTTTTTTTTTCCTGTACGCAGCGTCCTGCGCAGAGCATTCGTGCTCTTCCCATGACTGCAGCGCTCTGACCAGTATTGCTGCTGATCAGAGACTGCTCCACAGGAATTTTTCATTTTTTATACGGTTAGCGTAGCGGATATCGCAGTCTAAGCGACGTCCAATTTTTTTTTTTTAGAAAAAAATAATAGTATTTAGTACAGGGTAGTTTTAGACATAGCGTAGCAGGCATCATTGTTTGGTGACATCCCCTTTCCCAGTTCCCCTCCCCCTCCTCCAATTGAAAATTTAGCGCGTTTTTTGCGCTTTTTTCCTGTACGCGGCATCCTGCGCAGAGCATTCGTGCTCTTCCCTTGACCGCAGTATCGCTGCTGATCAGAGACTGCACCACCGGAATTTTTCTTTTTTTTTAGATAGTTAGCGTAGCGGACATTGCAGTCTAAGCAACGTCCGATTTTTTTTTAGAAAAAAATAATAGTAGTTAGTACAGTGTAGTTTTAGACGTAGCGTAGCAGGGGTCATTGTTTGGTGATGTCCCCTTTCCCAGTCCCCCATCCCTGTTCCAGTACCCCTCCAATTGAAAATTTAGCGCACTTTTTTTTGTGCTTTTTTTGTGTGCGCTGCGACCTACGCAGAGCATTTGTGCGCTTCCTGTGTCCGCAGCACTCTGATCAGCATCGCTGCTGATCAGAGACTGCGCCACAGGAATTTTTCTCTTTTTAGCTAGTTAGCGTAGCGGACATCACAGTCTAAGTGATGTCCGATTTTATTTTTTTTAGACAAAAATAGTAGTTAGTACAGTTGTAGTTTTAGACGTAGCGTAGCCGGCGTCACAGAGTTAGTGACGACCGATCTTTTATAGAAAAAAAAATCGTATAGAGTAGTTTTATAGGTAGTGTATTATGTATAGTCGGCGTCAGTGTTTGGTGACGTCCGATCTTGAAGGGAAAAAATCGTTATAGAGTAGTTTTATAGATAGTGTATTAGGTATAGTCGGCGTCAGTGTTTGGTGATGTCCGATCTTGTAGGGAAAAAAATTGTACCGAGTAGTTTTATAGGTAGTGTGTTAGGTTTTGTCGGCGTCAGTGTTTGTTGCTATCGCCGAGTAATTTCTAGTGCATTAGGGGAGCGTATGTCACATTGTTTGTGACGTCCGTTTTTCTTTTGTAAAAAAATAATTAGTTGCGCCAAGTAAATTTTTAGCGAGTGCATTAGGGAAGCGTACATTACATTTTTGCTGACGTCCGTTTTTCTTTTGTAAAAAATAATTATTTGCGGCGGGTAGATTTATACAAACTTTTTTTTTTTACATTTGATTTTACTTTTCATTTTGTTTCTTTTCTACATTTTATCTCTACTTTTTTTTCTGTTTTTTTATAATAAATTGTACCCCATCACACAAGCCCCACACATTACACGTGTAAAAGCACCACTGACCTACACATCCCTGAGGTGTGGGAAAAAAAAAAAAATGGCCCATTCGTCAACAAGGCGCTATTCACCAGAGGAGGCTTACGCCATCCTTGCGTCCGACACGGATTCAGCCAGTGAGGCAGATCCCACATTCCTCTATTCCCCCTCCTCCTCATCTGGTGAGGAAGGACCCCCAACAAAGCGCCCTAAGACCCAGGCAACTCCTGCAGCAATCGATCCCATATGGATTGCACCCCCTGAAAATTTTCAGCCCGTCATTCCGGATTTCAGCAGCAGCTCAGGAATCCAGTTTGACATCACTGGCCTCATTGAAATTGACTTCTTCAAATTCTTTTTCAGTGAGGAACTAATAAATTTTATGGTGGCCCAGACAAACTTGTATGCCCAACAATTTTTCACCCAAAATCCCACGTCATCATACCGTAAATGCAGCAGAGATGATGACATTTTGGGGAATTTTGCTGCATATGGGCATAATAAAAAAAACAGAGATTTGTCAATACTGGAGTACTGATATTCTCTACAGTACATCGATATTCCGCATGGCCATGACAATGAAACGTTTTGAAGCAATCCATAAATTTTTGCATTATAGTGATAATGCGCAGTGTCCTCCCTGAGACGATCCAAACTTTGATCGTCTATATAAAATTTGGCCAGTGGTTGAACACTTCAGCAGAAAATTTGCTGAGGCGTACACACCCCAGAGGGACATCGCTATTGATGAATCTCTTGTTCACTTCAAAGGGAGGCTAAAATTCCAACAATACCTGCCTAGTAAGAGGTCCAGGTACAGAATAAAACTGTACAAACTGTGCGAGAGTACAGGGATTTAGGGTCTATGAGGGGAAGGACACCCAAATAAACCCCCCTGAATACCCCCTGTCCTGGGGGTGAGTGGGAAAATTGTGTGGTAATTGTGGCACCGTGCGAAAAAATCAGCGATGCCTCCCTAATCCGCTAATTCGTCCAAATGCTGAGAAAAGGGGAAAGCAAAGCCCAATGCAGCGACAACATGCTGGTGGTCAAGTATAAGGACAAAAGGGATGTCCTTATCCTGACCACCATACACCGTGACAACAGCACCCTTGTCACTGTTCGTAGGACCACAACACAAGTTCCAAAGCCAGATTGTATCCTGGATTACAATCGGTACATGGGGGACGTAGATCTCTCAGATCAGGTCCTCCAACCATACAGTGCCATGCGAAAAACCAAAGTATGGTACAAAAAATTGGCCGTGCACATTGTACAGGTGGCAATGTACAATGCTTTTGTGGTGTTCAGATCTGCAGGCAATACAGGGACCTTCCTTCAGTTTCAGGAAGTAGTCATCAAGGCCCTAATGTTTGGCACTCAGGGAGGTGAGGGTCCCACTACTTCTGAATCTGATAGTGCCCGTATTGTCCCAGGTAAACATTTCCCAGGACAGGTTACCCAAACAGCGAGGACAGGCCGATCACAAAAACGGTGCAGAATATGCTCAAAGAGGGGAATCCGAAAGGACACAACTTACCACTGTGAAACCTGCCATGAGAAACCTGGCCTCTGCATTAAGGATTGCTTCAAAGCGTATCACACTTCCACAAATTAATAAAATTGGTTTATACCCTGTTGACACAACACACTTTTATAAATCTGATGTACCCCGCACATCTTACATAGAACACCACAAATAAATTCATACACCAGTAGAACAAAAAGCATTATAATCAATACTATAAAACTATGCCTCTAGATAAATTCCTTCAGGGGTGTAGTTTCCAAAAATTCGGTCACTTGTGAGAGGTTTCCAATGTTTAGGCACATCAGGGGCTCTTCAAACGCAACATGACGCCTGCAGACCATTCCATCAAAATCTGCAATCCAAAATGTCACTCCATCCATTCCGAACCCTGCCGTGCGCCCAAACAGTAGTTTTCCAATGTTTCAACACATCAGGGGCTATTCAGACGCAACATGATGTCCGCTATCAATTCCAACCAATTTTGCGCTCAAAAATTCAAAACGTGCTCCTTCCATTCTGAGCCCTGCCGTGCGCCCGAACAGTGGTTTCCCCCACATATGGGGTATCGGTGTACTCAGGAGAAATTGCACAACAACTATTGTGGTCCATTTTCTCCTTTTACACTTGTGAAAATAAAAAAATCGTTGCAGAAAAATCATTTTTGTGCAAAAAATGTGATTTTTTATTTTCACGGCTCTACGTTCTAAACTTCTGTGAAGCACCTGGGGATTCAAAGTGCTCACCACACAGCTAGATAAGTTCTTTGAAGGGTCTAGTTTCCAAAATGGGGTCACTTGTTGGGGTTTTCCAATGTTTCGACACATCAGGGGCTATTCAAACGCAACATGGTGTCGGCTATCAATTCCAACCAATTTTGCGTTCAAAAATTCAAAAGGTGCTCCTTCCATCCTGAGCCTGCCGTGCGCCAACGTGTTCCCCATATGGTATCATGTATCAGAGAATTACGCACTTTGTTTCCATTCCCTTTACACTGTGAAATAAAACGTTGCTGAAAATATTTGGGGAAATGTGATTTATTTAGCTCACGTTCCAATTGTGACACCTTGGGTTCAATGCTCACACACGTAGAAAGTTTTTGAAGGTCTATTCAAATGAGTCACTTGTTGGGTTTTCCAATGTTCGCACATCGGGCTATTCAAACGCAACTGGTCCCTATCATTCCAACCATTTTGCGTTCAAAATAAAAGTGCCCTTCCTTGACCTGCCACCCAAAAGGGTTTCCCACATATGGGTATGCATACTCGAGAATTGCACACAATTTTTTTCATTTCTTTACTTGAAATAAAAATGTGCTGAAAAATCTTTTGTGCAAAAAATGTGATTTTTTTTTTCACGGCTCTACGTTCTAAACTTCTGTGAAGCACCTGGGGGTTCAATGTGCTCACCACACAGCTAGATAAGTTCCTTGAAGGGTCTAGTTTTCAAAATGGGGTCACTTGTTGGTGTTTTCCAATGTTTAGGCACATCAGGGGTCTTCAAACGCAACATGGCGTCGGCTATCAATTCCAACCAATTTTGCGTTCAAAAAGTCAAAAGGCGCTCCTTCCCTTCCGTGCCCTACCATGCGCCCAAACAGTGGTTTTCCCCCACATATGGGGTATCGGCATAATCAGGAGAAATTTCACAACTACTTTTGTGGTCCATTTTCTCCTTTTACACTTGTGAAAATAAAAAAATTGTTGCTGAAAGATAATTTTTGTGACTACAAAATTAAATGTTCATTTTTTCCTTCCACGTTTCTTTAGCTGCTGTGAAGCACCTGAAGGGTTAATAAACTTCTTGAATGTGGTTTTGAGTACCTTGAGCGTGCAGTTTTTAGAATGGTGTCACTTTTGGGTATTTTCTTTCATATAGACCCCTCAAAGTGACTTCAAATGCAATGTTGTCCCTAAAAAAATGGGTTTGTAAAATTTGTTGAAAAAATGAGAAATCACTGGCCAACTTTTAACCCTTATAACTTTCTAACAAAAAAAAATTTTGTTTCCAAAATTCTGCTCTTGTAAATTAGACATGTGGGAAATATTATGTATTAACTATTTTGTGTGATATGACTCTTTGATTTAAGGCCATAAAAATTAAAAGTTTGAAAATTGCAAAATTTTCAAAATTTTTGCCAAATTTCCATTTTTTTCACAAATAAACGCAAGTCATATCAAAGAAATTTTACCGTTATCATAAAGTACAATATGTCACGAGAAAACAATATCAGAATCACCAGGATCCGTTGAAGTCTTCCAGAGTTATTACCTCATAAATTGACAGTGGTCAGAAGTGTAAAAATTGGCAGGGTCAGAAAGGTGAAAACAGGCTGGGTCTTGAAGGGTTTAAATAATCAGTCCATGTACTTTGTTTATTTTCGCCTTAGGCCGGTGTCACACTGGCGAGTTTGATGCGATTAAGTTGCACGATTTTCTCGCATCAACACCCGGCACGACTTACTCGCATCAAACTCGCCATCCTGACTTCGGGTGGCTTATGAAGCGTAACTCTTTCTGAGCTAGTCAGCAGAAATATAACCATTACTTGGCATTGAAAGTGATTTTATAACAATTAATATTACATTTTTTTTATTCTAATACAGATTTTTAAACTATTGGTGATCAAGCCTATTTTCAGTTAAATGGCCAAGCCCAATTTTTTTGAAAATATGACATTTATCACTTTATGTGGTAATAACTCTGGAATGCTTTAATATATCCCCATAATTCTGAAAGTGTTTTTTGTGATACATTGTACTTTATATTAACGGTAAATTTAGGTCCATATATTTTTTAGTCTTTCCTGTGAAAATATCAAAAGATTGCTTTAAATTTTGAAATATTAGTAATTTTTATTCTTTGACTTCTTATATCCTTAAACCATCTTGTCGCGCCACACAAAAACGTTACGAAATCACATTTTCCATATGGGTACTTTTTGTCAGCATTAAATTTCAAACCTTTTATTTTGCTAGGATGTTAGATTTCTCACAAATGCAGTGATGTACCATATTTCTTTAGAAACTACTGTTTGGCCACGCAGCAGGACTTTGAAAATAAGAGTGCTATTCGAGAATTGGAATTCAGATTTTGCAAGAATAGTTTGTGGGTGAAATTTGCAGAGTACCAAAACAGCAGAAAACTCCCCCAAAGTGACCCCGTTTTAGAAATTACTTCTCACAATGACTTCATCAATACCTGCAGTTACTATTTTTGCCCTGCATGTGTTTTCACTCTGCAACATCCAGAATTGCAAATATGGCAGTTTAGTGACCAGTTTTTGTTTACGGAAACTAGCATCCCATACATGTTTAAGTGGTCTCCTCACGGAGTAATGCCAAACATGTAGATGCTTTGTCTTACAATTACAGTAGAATCCTATATTTCAAATGAAAGATGATGGGCCTGAGTGGGGACTTGCGTTTTTTGCCTTTTCAACTAATTTCACAAAAAACTTTGTCCCCAGCATATTTTTTAAGGATATTTCTCTCAGTAATGCCACAGCGTTTCATAGTGCAAACAGACATGGCTGAAATTAATCAGCTACTGTCTAAAACATACTGCCCATATCAGCTATCAGGTTCCCTTTAAATCCTCTTACAGCTAAGTGAAACTGAAATAAACAAAATAGAGGAAAAATTGAAAAAAATTTAAATTTGCTCAAAAGGAAAAAGTTCCCAATTCTCAAGCTTTTAACAATTTATTTTCTGTAGATAGTTAAGATTTGTAGGCCTTTTACATTTTCTTTAAATAATCAGTCCATGTACTTTGCTTATTTTCTCCTTAAAATGTAAACGGTAAAGAAAAATAATGTTGCCGAAACCCGGGACCTTTAGATCTTCAGTCTAACGCTCTCCCAAATGAGCTAATTCGACCATACACATGCATTTTCAGGAGCATTTTTCTGTACATATTTATTAACTTTCATTAACTCTTTGTGAATCAGTAGACTAAAACAGCAATTTTGTCATTGATTTTTTACATTTTCAGTTTGACTCCATTTACCAGGTTAATCATGACTGTGTGTTTGTGGGACAAATGATAATTGCACAATTTGCATGCATAATGTTACATTAAGTTTATTTGTAAACTCCCAGGAAGTGCCAAATTTGGGAACAGGTTATTTTAAGGTCCATCACTAAGTTTGGTTTGACCCCCATCAAATCAATATCTAAAGTGAAGCTGTGTAGTTTTTTTGAAATGAAGTGCTTATGTCAGAAGTGGGATTTGAACCCACACCTCCAGGGGAGAATGCGACCGGAACACAGTGCCAAAGACCCCTCAGCCATCCTGACTTCAGGTGGCTTATGAAACGTAACTCTTTCTGAGCTGTCAGCAGAGATATGACATTACTTGGCATTGAAAGTGATTTATAACAATTAATATTAAAAATTTTTATTCTAATATAGATTTTTAAACTATTGGTAATCAAGCCTATTTTGAGCTAAATGGCCAAGCACCATTTTTTTGAAGATATGACATGTATCACTTTATGTGGTAATAACTCTGGAATGCTTCAATATATCCTCACAATTCAAAAGTGTTTTTTGTGATATATTGTGCTTTATATTAACGGTAAATTTAGGTCCATAAAATTTTAGTTTTTCCTGTGAAAATATCTAAAGATTGCTTAAAATTTTGAAATATTAGTAATTTTATTCTTTTACTTCTTAAATCCCTAAACCAACTGGTCGCACCACTCAAAAACGTTAAGAAATAACATTTTCCACATGGGTACTTTTTGTCAGCATTAATTTTCAAACCTCCTTTTATTTTGTTAGGATCTTAGATTTCTCACAAATGCAGTGATGTACCATATTTCTTCAGAAACTACTGTTTAGCCACACAGCAAGTATTTTCATAGCTGTGATTAGCCAGTGCATCATGTGACCTAGTCCTGATATTCTGTTTTTAATAGTGTAGGGATAGGATGCAGCTGGAGTGAGAGACAGATTTTGACTGCGCACTTTGCAAAAAAGCTGCTGTGTGTACTCTGCAATGCATTTCTGCGGGAGTACTGTACCAAAAGATGCTGTGTTTACTCTGGAACCCATATCTGTGGTATTGCTGTACCAAGAGCCCCTGTGGTTACTCTGCAACCCATATCTCTAGTACAGTGCCATCTGTGTATACTCTGCAACCTCGCCTATGGAAGTACACCTGTGAGAGTACTATGCCTTTAAGCTGCTGTTTGTACTCCACAACCCCCACCTGTAAGAGTACTGTACTTTTAAGCCACTGTTTGTACTCTGCACTCCCTGCCTGGGAGAGTACAATGCCTTTTAGCTGCTGTGTTCACGCTGCACCCCTCGTCTGTGGGAGTACTGTTTATTTAAGCCACGGTGTTTACTGAGCACTCCCTATTTGTGGGAGTAATGTTCTTTTAGGCCACTGTGTGTACTCTGCATCCCCAGATTGTGGAAGTACTGTTCATTTAAGATGCTTGGTGTACTTTGACCCCGCCTGTGGAAATACTGTTCCTTTAAGCCACTGTCTGTTTTGTAGTAGTGTTGCAAATAAATAATTGTCATTAGCCATCTCGATGCCATTTGTATATCAAAGAAATAATATTTCAGGACCACTGTGTGTTTTCTAGTAGTCTGAGAAATAATTTATTGGCATCAACCATCTCGTTGACATTTGTAAGCAAAAGAAACAATTTTTCTGAACCGCTGTCTGTTTTCCAGTAGTTTTGCAAACAAATAATTGGAATCAGCCATTTTGTTTCAAATTGGAGGCCAAAACAAATATTTTTTAGGACCGTTGTGTGTTTTATAGTAGTGTGGCAAACAAATAAATCTACTGTTCTGAAAAACCACTACCAAAAATAAGGGGAACATCAAATAGGGGACGGGGACTATGCCATTGTGGTGCTGGTGTAGCTGCTGACGGTGGTGGTGGCATAGCTGCTGCAGGGAGTGGACGTGGTCATTCTGTACATGCTATGTGACCAAATACAACACGTTCCTCTGGTGCATGCAGGCGACAAGATGTTTTGCATCGTTTTGTCACCATTGATACCGCTGCATCAATGGTGAGACCACAAGATGTTGAAAAGGTATTAGATTGGATGGCTGAGAATGGCTCCAATTCCTTTGCATTATTTCCCCCATTCCACTGCAGAAAGTGCACAGTTGGTACCTGAGGACCATGGTCATCCGGCTTCCACCTCACCACCCTCCAAATCAGCCAAGTAGTCAGAGCCACAAGTTATGCCGCAGTGTCTTCTGCTTTTTGATGACTCCACTGGCTGTAGCTCTGTGGCCCATCCATCTGGCCCTGCCCCAGAAGTGGAAGAGACTGAGTACACTGATGCCCAACCACTTGTTATGATGATTCATGAGTACGTGGGAAGGCTAGTGCTCAAGGTTAGCGGACCACTGCCACACATATCAGGTGATGATGAAGCTCAGTTGCCAACTGCAGCAACTTTCTGCAGTGTGCATGACCATCAAAAAGGGCAGGGTTGAGGAATCGGTGGAAGATGATATGGGTAATGATGAGGTCCTAGACCCCACATTGTTTTGAGGCCATCCTAGTGACATGTGCAGTTGAGAGGAAGAAAAGGGGACCATGCTGTCCCAGTAGCTGTAATGTATGTGATACAGTTCATATAGCGTCTTGTGCTTGGGTGCGATGAAAATACTTGAGACACAGGTTGATAAAGAAAGTCTTGTATTGCTTCATACAAATTGGCAAAAATAAACACACAGGTTGCAAACACAGAAGCAGGAGACACAGCAGGCCAGAGTAATCTAAGTTCATCAATAACTCTCCACAACAGATTCAGATCTTCTTCTATGTTACCGCAAGTCCATGCAAACGTGAGGCTTTCAAGAGCAGAGTTCAGAGTCCACAAGTGCTTCAGAGTTTCTCAGTAGAAATGGCTGGAGTACAAGGTCCAAGGCTTCAGGAGTCAGAACACAGGTTCACTGCAGGCTAGATTCTGAAGCACTGATTGCTCAGGTGTGGCTGTTTAAGAAGCAAACGGAGAGAATCAGGGCGGGAACATGCAAGCTGGAAAACTCCATTTTAACTGAGGGCAAGATAGCTGCAGCAAAACAGAAAGCAAAATGGCCGACGAACAAACTGAGTTTCAGACACAGATACACAGAACCTTACATTACTCCCCCCTTAGGGGCAACCTCCGGATGACCTCAGACCAGGCTTGTGTGGGTACCTCTGATGAAACTGACGGAGCAAGCGAGGAGCATTAACGTTATTGACTGGCTCCCATGAGTTGTCCTCCACTGGGTAGCCCTGCCATTTAATCAGATATTGTAACTGATTTCTATACAACCTGGAATCTAAAATCCTTTCCACCACAAATTCTTCCTGACCATCGACTAGCACTGGGTCAGGGCAAGGAGAAGAACGTCCAGGAAACGTATTGGGTGTTGCAGCCTTTAGTAGGGATACATGAAAGACAGGGTGGATTCTCATAGTTCTGGGCAATTGAAGACGACAAGCAACGGCACTTATAATCTTACTGATTTTATAGGGTCCAATGTACTTATGTCCCAACTTAGACGATGGAATCCTTAACTTAAGATTTCTGGTTGACAGCCAGACCAGGTCTCCTACCTTAAAAGCTGGTGCAGGTTTACGAAATTTATCTGCTGCCTTCTTGTACCTTTCCTGAGCCGATTCCAGATTCTCCTTTAGAAGATCCATATTCTTCTGTAAAGTCGTGACTCTTTCAGCCACTGCTGGCAAAGGCGTCTCTATGGGAAATCGTGGTAGAATGTTAGGATGATAACCTAAATTAGAGAAAAAAGGAGACTGTTTAGTGGAGGCACTCTGAGAGTTGTTGTAAGAGAACTCAGCCAATGGAAGTAGATCCACCCAATCATCCTGTAGGTGGCAGATAAAGCAGCGGAGATACTGCTCCAGGGTTTGATTGGTTCGTTCGGTTTGTCCATTAGTCTGGGGATGAAAAGCAGAAGAAAGGTTTACTTTAATGTCCAATGCTGCACAGAAATTTTGCCAAAACCTAGAAGTGAATTGCACCCCTCGATCCGAAATAACCTCATCCGGTACTCCATGTAAACGAAACACATCTTTAATCATCAAATCTGATGTCTGTTTTGCAGTGGGTAAGCCGACACAAGGGATAAAATGAGCTGCCTTTGTTAAACGATCAACCACCACTAGAATAGTGTTCTTCCCTTGAGAGGTTGGTAATTCCACAATGAAGTCCATAGAAATGGATCCCCACGGGCGGGACGGGGTGGGAAGAGGCTGTAACAGACCAGTTGGTGAAGAGCGAGGTGTTTTGCATCTTGCACAAACCTCACACGAAGTGACATAGTCCAAAACATCCTTCCTACAAGTGGGCCACCAAAAGAAACGAGAAAGAAATTCCTGTGTCTTTAGAATTCCTCTATGCCCGGCTATTTTG
>JARQOD010007449.1:0-39171 GCA_033576555.1 Oophaga sylvatica | reverse complement strand
CCCCCCAGGCAAATACCAAACATCAATTATAGAAATCCAGACAAATTGGAGGCAGCACACCGTTTGTAGTGAATAAAAAGCTGTTTAATAAGACCAAAAGGCGACGTTTTGGTCCAAACAACAGAAACCTTTCTCAAGGCTTGAGAAAGGTTTTGTGTTGTTTGGACCGAAATGTCGCCTTTTGACCTTATTAAATAGCTTTTTTTTTTCACTACAAACTATGTGCTGCCTCCAATTTGTCTGGTTTTCTATCTATCTATCTAATCTATCTATCTATCTATCTATCTATCTATTCTATCTATTATCTATCTATCTATCATTCATTTTTTTTCCCCAAAGATCAATCCAATTGCTGTGTTTAGAAAGGGCAGTGTGAATGGCTCAGTGTCAGTGTGTGATAAACACGCATGAGCTTGAAGTCCCCCCTGCTGAACAGAAGAGAAGACTGCAAAGGTAAGCCTAAAATCAATAAATTGTTTACATAATAGGATTGATCATGGTGGTATTTCTCCTTGTATGTGATATTATTGGTCTTGGTATAAGGAATTATGTTGTGTATGGCGTTCATTTTCGTTTTATTCACATTTTTTGTTCTTATATTTTACAACCTGAACGACCATGGCTTGCCCCCCCCTAGTTTTGATCCTGGGTACGCCCATGCACCAGAGCAGTTGGAATCTATGAGATTGCAGTACCCTGACTAACCACCACAACTAGAGGCAGCCGTGGAGCGTTCCTAACGTTGGTCCTAGACGCCTCGTCACAGCCGAGAAACTAACTACACCTAAAGATAGAAATAGGAAAGCTATCTGCCCCGGAGCAGAACCCCAAAGATAATAGAAAGCCCCAAACATGTAATGGCGGTTAGACAAGAGGAAATACAGACACAGACAGAAAATAGTATGAGCAAACGCTGGGGCCCAAACTATCTAAATAGAAAAGGACAGGAAGGGTACTTACTGCAATCCCAGAAAACCCTGAAAAACACCAACTCTACTAATTTCAAATCACCTGAGATCACACGACCTCTACCACCTAAATTAGCTCTCTGGTGTAACAAAATCAAAACAGCAGCCACTGAAAAAACTGGAAAAAGCAAAAGAACAAAACTCAGTGGCTGAATTAAACTGAGAAGGCAGAAGCCCCCGGAGGGGACCCAGAAGGCCCCCAAAGAAGTGCAGGACAAAATGCAAAAATATAGCACAAACACAAAAGAAGCAAAAGTCTTATCTGTAAGCAGGAGATGCAGACACGACACAGCAGGCTACAAGGGAAACTGGAAGAAGGATTCAGACCAGAACAATTGATCACCGGCAACCCTGATGGGAGAATGACTCCCTTATATAAGACCAATCAGTAACACCTGATTCCCAGTCTCACAATCTTCACTAGTACCGCTTGTAACCACCAGAGGGAGCCTCTGCTCAGAACATCTGAAACGCCATTCACAACAGTCACGTGTAGCGTACGGAGTGGCAGTCACGTGTGGCGTACGTTGTGGGGGTCACGTGTGGCGTACGAGTGGGGTCACGTGTAGCGCACGAAGTGGGGGTCACATGTGGCGTACGGAGTGGGGGTCACGTGTAGCGTACGGATGTGGAGGTCATTGTGGCGTAGGTGTGGGGGTCACGTGTGGCGTACGGAGTGGGGGTCACATGTAGCGTACGGAGTGGGGGTCACATGTAGCGTAGGGAGTGGGGGTCACGTGTGGCGTATGGTGTAGGGGTCACTGTAGCGTACGGTGTGGGGGTCACATGTAGCGTACGGTGGGGTCACGGTGGTAGGTGGGGGTCAGTGTAGCGTACGGGTGTGGGGTCACGTGTAGGTACGGTGGGGGTGACAGTGTAGTACGGAGTGGGGGTCACTGTCAGGGGAGTGGGGGTCAGTGTTAGCGTACAGTGAGGGGGTCACGTGTAGTACGGTGTGGGGTCACGTGTAGCTATGGTGTGGGTCACGTGTAGCGTACGATGTGGGTACGTGTACGTACGGTGTGGAGATACGTGTAGTTACGGTGGGGTCATTGTAGCGTACATGTGGGGCACAGTAAGAGGAGGGGGGTCAAGTGTAGTGTAAGGGTGGAGGTACTGTAGTGGTACGGTGGGGGGTCACGTGTAGCGTACGGTGTGAGGGTCACTGTAGCGTACGGTGTGGAGGTCACTGTGCGTACGTGTGGGGGTCACGTGTAGGTACGGTGGGGGTCACTTGTACCGATGGTAGGGGGTCACAGTGTACAGGTAGGAGTGGGGGTCACATGTAGGTACAGTGTGGGGTTACGTGTGTGTAGGTGTGGAGGTGACGTGTAGTTACGGAGTGGGGGTCACATGTACGACGGAGTGGGGGTCGTGTGGTAGTGTGGGGTCACGTGTAGCGCAGTGTGGAGGCGTGTAGTGTACGAGGTGGGGGTCACGTGTAACGTACGGTGTGGGGTCACGTGTAGCTACGGTGTGGGTCAAGTGTAGCTACGAGTGGTGATCACGTGAAGTACGGAGTGGGGGCACAGTGGACAGTACGGAGAGGGGTCACGTGTAGCGTAGGAGTGGGGGTCACGTGTGGCGTACAGGTGGGGGTCACGTGTAGCGTACGGTGGAGGTCACGTGTGGCGTACGGTGTGGGGGTCACGTGTGGCATACGGAGTGGGGGTCACGTGTGGCTACGAGTGGGTACAACGTGGTGGGTCACGTTCGTAGGTGTGGGGGTCACGTGTGTGTACAGAGTGGGGGTCACAGTAGCGTACGAGTGGGGTCACGTTGGTAGTGTAACGGATGGTGGGGTCACGGTAGTGTACGGAGTGGGGGTCACGTGTGGCGTATGGTGTAGGGTCAGGGTACACGTGTGGGTACGTAGTGTCGGTGTGGAGGTACGTGTATGTACGAGTGGGGGTCACTTGTACAGGAGGAGTGGGGGTCCGTTATTGTACGTGTGGGGGTCACGTGTAGCATACGGATGTGGGGGTCATGTGTAGCACACGGTGGGTATGGGTGTAGGTACGGGTGGGGTCACGTGTACGTACGGTGTGGGGAGTCTACGGTGTGTTATGAGCGTACGGAGTGGGGGACACGTGGATGTGACAGGGTACGTGTGTAGGGGGGTCACGTGTGGCATACGGAGTGGGGGTCACGTGTGGCGTACGGTGTGGGGGTCACGTGTAGCGTACGGAGTGGAGGTCACGTGTGGCGTACGTTGTGGGGGTCACGTGTGGCGTACGGAGTGGGGGTCACGTGTAGCGCACTAAGTGGGGGTCACATGTGGCGTACGGGTGGGGTCACGTGTAGCGTACGGAGTGGGGTCATGTGTGGTAGGTGTGGGGGTCACGTGTGGCGTACGGAGTGGGGGTCACGTAGTAGATGGGTACTGTACATGGTAGGGGTCACGTGTAGCGTACGGTGTGGGGGTCAGTGTAGCGTACGGTGTGGGGGTCACGTGTAACGTACGGAGTGGGGGTCAAGTGTAGCGTACGGTGGGGCAGGTAGCATACGGTGGGGTCACGTCAGGTAGGTGTGAGGGTCACGTGTAGTGTACGGTGTGGGGGTCACGTGTAGTGTACGGTGTGGGGGTCAGGTGTGTGTACGGTGTGGGGGTCACGTGTAGTGTACGGTGTGGGGTCACGTGTGGCGTACGGGTGGGGGTCACGTGTGGCGTACGGTGTGGGGGTCACGTGTAGCATACGGAGTGAGGTTCACGTGTAGCGTACGGTGTGGGGGTCACGTGTAGTGTACGATGTGGGGGTCACGTGTAGGTACGATGTGGGGGTCACGTGTGTGTACGGGTGGGGGGTCACGGGTAGTGTACGGAGTGGGGGTCACGTGTGGCGTACGGAGTGGGGGTCACGTGTAGGCGTACGGCGTGGGAGTCACGTGTGATGTACGGTGTGGGGGTCACGTGCACAGAGGAGTGGGGGTCACGTGTGATGTACGGTGTGGGGGGTCACGTGTGGCTTACGGAGTGGGGGTCAATGTGGCGTACGGAGGGGGGGTGTAGGCGTGGGAGTCCTAACGTGTGGTCAGTGTACGGGAGAGTGGGTCAGTGTGATGTCAGTTGGGGGTCACGTGGCGTACGAGTGGGGTCAGTGTGGGTACGTGGGGTCAGTGTACGGAGTGGGGGTCACGTGTAGTGCCGTTGGATCGTGTGGGTGAGTGCACGTGTAGCGTATGAAGCGGGGGTCATGTGTAGCGTACGGTGTGGGAGACACGTGTAGCGTACAGAGTGGGGTCACGTGTAGTGTACGGTGTGGGGGTCACGTGTGGCATACGGAATGGGGGTCACATGTGGCACACGGAGTGGGGGTCACGTGTGGCGTACGGAGTGGGGGTCACGTGTGGCGTACAGAGTGGGGGTCACGTGTGGCATACGGAGTGGGGGTCACAAGTGGCGTATGGAGTGGGGGTCACGTGTGGTGTATGGAGTGGGGGTCAAGTGTGGCGTACGGAGTGGGGGTCACGTGTAGCGTACGGCGTGGGAGTCACGTGTGATGTACGGTGGGGGATCACGTGTACAGGAGGAGTGGGGGTCACGTGTGATGTACGGTGTGGGGGGTCACGTGTGGCGTATGGAGTGGAGGTCACGTGTGGCGTACGGAGTGGGGGTCACTGTGGCGTACGGAGTGGGGGTCACGTGTGGCGTACGGTGTGGGGGTCACATGTGGCATATGGTGTGGGGGTCACGTGTACAGGAGGAGTGGGTGTCACGTGTAGTGTACAGTGTGGGGGTCACATGTAGCGTAAGGAGTGGGGGTCACGTGTAGCGTACGATGTGGGGGTCACGTGTAGCGTACGGAGTGGGGGTCACGTGTGGCATACGGTGTGGGGTCAGATGTACAGGGAGAGTGGGGGTCACGTGTAGCGTACGGAGTGGAGGTCACGCATGGCGTAAGGAGTGGGGGTAATGTTTAGCGTACGGAGTGGGGGGTCACATGAGGCAAACGGTGTGGGGGTGACGTGTACAGGATGAGTGGGAGTCACGGGTAGCGTACGGAGTGGGGGTCACGTGTGGCGTATGGGATGGGGGTCTCGTGTAGCATATGGAGTGGGGGTCACGTGTGGCGTACGGAGTGGGGGTCACAAGTGGCGTAAGGAGTGGGGGTCACAAGTGGCGTACGGAGTGGGGGTCACAAGTGGCGTATGGAGTGGGGGTCAAGTGTGGCGTACGGAGTGGGGGTCACGTGTAGCGTATTGGCGTGGGAGTCACGTGTGATGTACGGTGTGGGGGGTCACGTGTACAGGAGGAGTGGGGGTCACGTGTGATGTACGGTGTGGGGGGTCACGTGTGGCGTATGGAGTGGGGGTCACGTGTGGCGTACGGAGTGGGGATCACATGTGGCGTACGGTGTGGGGGTCACATGTAGCATATCGTGTGGGTGTGATGAACGGGCACACGGTCCGCCACACGGTAGCCCGGGGTATCACGGCCTGTGATCCCTCCGTGCCGCAAATGTGACGAAAACGCGCACACACACGACGGCTGCTGCCGTCCGACCCGGTAAACTGCAGGGACTTTTAATTATCCCACTTCCACTTAGGAACTTGCAGCTCTCTGGCGCCCCCCTTACCCTCAGGTCAGTCAGGGAACTGCACCTAGGATAATTGGTCGCCAGACGGGTCACTTGGATGTGTGCTGGCTATTGGGCACGCTGCAGTGAGGGAATTATAATTACTCCTGGCTGCAGCCAGGCAGTACCCTTATAAACCCCGCTCCGTCACTGCCAGCGTCACCCAATAGATTAACACTTTACACCCCTTCCTTTTAGCTGCCACCAGCTACGGCTTTTGATGAACAATTTATCAAGAGGGTCCGTAGCAACCCCAAAACAGTAGCGTAGTGCTTCAGGCACGTGCAAATTCGTTTATAGAGCAGGAGAAACAAACTAATAAATTTATAGGTTTATTCCTAAAAAGACAGGCAGTGCTTATACAATATAAAAAGATGTAACAAGCTGAGGCAATATAGTTATGTACAAGACAATTAGAAAATAAAAGGGGTTAACATAAGGAAGATCAACTTACAGTTCTTAGATCATAGTAGGCAAGCCATGCGGTCGGGGGAGGGGAGACATCGCAATGCATCACAGAGCTGCTATAAGTCTGGTGTCCAGGGCAGATCTGATCCAGAATACCTGGCCCCTACCTTATAGACCTGTGGCCGTGACATCATAAACGGGGTGGAGTTACCAGGGTCCTCCTCTTGCTGAAAGGTATGGTTGGAGTTCTGAAAGATTATCAGGAGCATAACTCATCCTGAGAACCTCGCAGAAGAATGGCAGACCTATCAATGATCTTACTTTGCAATGACGGTTCAAATGAGTCCACACGCGGGTGGGCTAGTTTATAGGGCATCCGAGAATTCCATTTCTCGGGTTCTGTTGAAGTTACGGGTTTACCAGTACCACGGGACCGTTGCCTGTCAGGCGCATGTTTCACAACAGTACTTTCGTGTTTCTAGCGGACGCTCCCACCGTGTTATTAACCAAAACAGAATGCAGTCTCCAAAATGGCTGCTAGTGTAGGAGCAGCACATGTGCTGACAATGGGGGACCCCTGCGGTGAAGCGGGAAAACTTCCAGCACTGGCAGCTCACATTACACTGCCTGAGTGCAGGCTGGGGGGTTGGTGAGAAGTATGAGAGCTGCAGAGAGAAGGAGGGGCTTTGCTTTGTGGGCTTTCCGCAGTACAAAAAAAAAGATGAGGACAGCAATTCCAGCACAGCACTCATCACACCTCCCCCCCTTTGAGGGCGCTACGGAGGCATGACCTGTCGGTAATCCGACATGCGCACCTCAGCGGGTTCGCCACGTCGTGATAACCCATCAGCATTCCCATGATCGCTGCCTTTCTTGTGTTGTACGGCAAAATCATACTGCTGCAGGGCAAGGCTCCAGCGTAGCAACCTACCATTGGTTCCGGACACTGTGTGCAGCCAGCTCAGAGGGTTGTGGTCGGTGACCACCTTGAAGGTGCGCCCGTACAGGTAGGGCTGCAAACGTTGCAGTGCCCAGACCATGGCCAGGCACTCCTTCTCGATGGTGGAGTATGCCACTTCCCTTGGCAGAAGTTTCCGGCTCAGGTACAACACGGGGTGCTCCTGGTTCCCCGAATCAACCTGGCTGAGTACAGCACCGAGGCCAAATTCGCTGGCGTCAGTCTGTACCAGGAAGGGCCGACTGCTGTTGACGGCTCTCAACACTGGAAAACTGCACAGGGCTGTTTTCAAAGCTCGGAATGCCGCCTCACAGCCATCTGTCCAGCTGACTGTTTGGGTAGACCGCCCTTGGTGAGGTCCGTCAAGGGTTTTGCAATGGCGCTATAGTTCGGTACGAAACGCCTATAGTACCCTGCAGTGCCCAGGAAGGACTTCACCTGCTTTTTGGTCCTGGGGGTGGGCCAGGACACGATCGCGTCCACTTTCTCGGGCTCTGGACTCATGGAACCCCCACCTACCCGGTGCCCCAGGTAGTGGACCTCCCTCATGCCCATCTGGCATTTTCCCGGCTTGATGGTCAGACCTGCCTGGTGAATACGCTTGAGCACCTCCTGGAGATGCTGAAGGTGTTCCTCCCAGGTGGAACTGAAGACGGCAATGTCGTCCAGGTACGCCACAGCCTACTCCTCCAGTCCCTGAAGCAGGTGGTTGACCATCCGCTGAAAAGTGGCAGGGGCATTCTTCATGCCGAAAGGCATGACCGTGGACTCGTACAGTCCAAAAGGGGTGATAAAGGTGGATTTCTCCTGCGCCGCAGGGCTCAGGGGAATCTGCCAGTATCCCCGGCTTAAATCCATGATGGATATGTACTTGGCATTCGCCAACCGCTCCAGCAGATCCTCGATGCGTGGCATTGGGTGCGCATCAGAGGTAGTGATGGCGTTGAGCCCCCTGTAGTCCACGCAGAACTGGGTGGTCCGATCCTTTTTGGGCACGAGAACTACAGGTGAGGCCCACGCGCTTTTGGACGGCCGGATCACCCCAGCTGCAACATCTCATGGATCTCCTGGCGCATAATCTGCTGCACCTCCTCAGAGATCCGATAAGGTGTCCGCCGTAACGGGGCGTGATTCCCGGTGTCCACCTCATGGACTGCCAACTTGGTCCTTCCGGGTCGGTTAGTGAACACGGCCCGAAAGGATTCCAGAGTGGTCAGCAACTGCAACCGCTGGGAGGCGGTTAGCGAGGCATTTACCTCCATGTCCTCAATGGACCCATTGGCATTAGCTTGGGCCAGCATGTCTAGGAGGGGATCCTCTTCCCCGTCCTCGGGAAGATTGCAGACCGGTAGGACGCAGGCTTCACGTTCGTGATGGGCCTTCATCATGTTGACGTGAAAGGCCTTGCGCCTACCCCGAGTGTGGTCAAGCGTGACCACGTAGGTGGCTGGGTTGAGCTGTTGGTGCACGACGTACGGGCCTTCCCAGGCTGCCTGAAGCTTATCCTTTGGTACGGGGACCAGCACCCACACCTTTTGACCCACTTGGTAGGTCCGCTCCCGGGCGTTCTGGTCGTACCAGTGCTTCTGGTCAGCCTGAGCCTGCGTCATGTTGTCATGCACCAACTGCGTCAAGGTCTGCATCTTGTCGCGGAAGCGCATGACATAATCCACGATGGACACTTCCGTGGGGTTTGGCTCATCTTCCCAGGATTCTCTTATCAACCCAAGGGGTCCCCGGACTCGCCTACCATACAGGAGCTCGAAGGGGGAGAACCCCGTCGAGGCCTGCGGGACTTCTCTGTAGGCAAATAGCAGGTGTGGGAGGTACCGCTCCCAATCGCGTCCCTGTGTCTCAACCAGCATGCGGAGCATCTGTTTGAGGGTACCGTTAAAGCGCTCACACAAACCATTGGTCTGTGGGTGATACGCACTCGATACCATACGCGTCACCTGCATTTTGCTGCAGAGAGCCTTCATTAGGCGAGACATAAATTGGGTCCCTTGATCGGTAAGCATCTCCCTGGGAAATCCTACCCGTGAAAAGATGGTCACCAGTGCATCCGCCACCTTATCTGCCCTAGTTGAGGACAGAGCTACTGCCTCCGGGTACCGGGTAGCGTAGTCTACCACAGTAAGGATGTATAGCTTTCCAGAGCTGCTGGGGATGGCCAGCGGGCCCACAATGTCCACCGCGATCCTCTGGAAAGGCTCCTCTATCACTGGCAATGGGATCAGGGGAGCCTTAAGAGCAGGCCCCGCCTTCCCCACTCTTTGACAGGTGATACAGGAGCGGCAGTAGTTAGTCACATCTGTCCCCATCTTGGGCCAATAGAAGTGTTGAGACAGCCGTGCCTTAGTTTTGCTGATCCCCAAGTGTCCAGCGAGTGGAATCTCATGGGCAATCCTCAACAACTCACCTCGGAACTGGTGCGGGACGACCAGCTGTTTTTCCCTCAACCACTCCTTTTGAGAATCTCCGGGTACTGTCTCCCGGTACAACCTTCCTCGTTCCCAGAACACCCTCTCCTTATCAGTCATGGAGGTGGGCGTCTCGGCGAGGTGCCTCAAGTTCTCCAGGCTCGCATCTGAGTGCAGAGCGACCTGGAACTCCTGGCTGGAGGCAGCCAGAAGTGACGTCAGGGTTCCTTCCTCACTGGGACCCTCTGGGACCGGCTCTGGGTCCACCTCTGGTTCAGTCTCTCCTGTAGCGGAGGAGGGTCCAGATGGCAGGGCGCTACCTGCGATCCGGGTACTCTGACTGCGGGTGACAGCAGCTACATATGCAGTCTCCCCGGGGATTTCTATAGACCCATCAGCCTGCGCTGCTATGGGCTCTACCTCCCCATCCACCCCCAACACTTCAGGAGCAGTGCTACTTATGGGCCAGTTACCTTCCTCGGTGGCACTGGTCAGTGTCATGGCGTCACCTTCCTCCCGGTTCCCATGCACCTCCCCATTTCCTTGAGCACTGTCGCTTGCTCCTGCTAGGGGTTCCTCAGCTGTCTCACTCCGCAGAGCGACGGGACTGAACGCTCCTGTACCTGTGGACACATCTACCACTTCAGAGAAAGGGTTAACAGATTCAGATGGCACAGATACATCACTATCAACATCAGTCCTAGGGAAAGAAAGGTTATCAGTTGCATCATCACTTCGCAAAGCATTAGCAGGTAACACAATCAGTTTCCCATCATCATCAACATCAACATCATGGTTAACGTTAACCTTATCATCAGATTGGGAAGGGGTGTCAGGGACATAGTACGCCACCATCCTCCCCAGATCAGTCCCCAATAAAACATCAGTGGGCAGGTTTTCGGACACCCCCACTTCCTTCACCCCGCTCCCGGCACCCCAGTCAATGAAAACTCGGGCTATCGGCAAGGGGTAGTGGACGCCCCCAATCCCTGGGACAGTTAAGGTTTTCCCCGGAATCAACTCTTCAGGGGCCGCCAGTTCGGGTCGGATGAGGGTTCGTTCAGCCCCGGTGTCCTTGAGGCCGGTAGCAAGACGGGCCCCCACGCGGACGGGCTGCACGTTGTCATCAACCCTCCCCACCACACCACCCACCAAAAGAACAGAGGCGTTGGGCCCGGAGGCCTTGGCTGGGGGATTCTTCTGCCTCTCCGGACAGGTGGCACTGATGTGTCCAGTCCTTTTACAGGAGAAACACTAGCGGGGGTCTGATGTAGGCCTGGCGCTGGCAAAGGGGATAGTGCCTCCAGAGGGACGGCTGGCAGGGGCACTGGGGTTGGTTGCAGGCTTACCCCCTCCCCAGCGGGTGGTGACGGGCTTCCGCACCTCGGTTTTCCGGTTGGCCTCATAGCTGTCGGCGATCCGTGCTGTTCTGACCGCGTCCTCCGGTTCTCGGTCCAGGATGAACTGTCGGACCTCAGCTGGGCACAGATGCAGGAACTGGTCTTTGATCATCAGGTCCCTCAGGTTCTCAAAGGTGTCAACTGACAGTCCCTGGATCCACTGGTCAAAGTGGTTCCTGAGTCCTTGCACCACATCGCTATAACTGTCGTGTGGGCCACGTTGGAGGTCCCGGAACTTCTTTCGGTATACCTCAGGGGTTAGCTGGTACTTGGCGATCAGGGCCTGCTTGATGGCCTGATAGTTGTCATCTTGATCCGGCGTGAGTGAAGCAAACGCCTCCAGAGCTTTGCCCTTTAGCCCGGGAGTCAAGTACCTTGCCCATTGGTTGTCAGGCAGCCGGTACTGTCTGCAGACTTTCTCAAAGGCCCGCAGAAAAGTGTCCAAGTCTCCGTCCTTTTCCATCACGGGAAAGTGCTCCGGCCGGGGCTTGGGACTCTGAGCGCTGCTGGGCACACTGCTCTGGGCTGTGGAGGGCATTGCCCCTTGTCTGAGCAGCTCCAGTTCATGGGCTCTCTGAGCTTCCCGCTCGGCTCTCTCAGCCTCCCGCTCGGCTCTCTCAGCCTCCCGCTCGGCCCTCTCGGCCTCTCGCTGGGCTCTCTCGGCCTCTCGCTGGTTGGCCTCTCGCTGGTCGGCTCTCTCTTGAGCTTTCTGGATCAGCTTCAGGCGTTCTTCATGGTCGTCAGTGGAGAGTCCCTCCAGGGCCGCCTGCAGGTAAGGGTCCATCCCGCCCTGGGTGTAAGCAGTCAGGGGTTGGGCCTCTGCTCCTGCGGCACCACCTTGGCTTGGGCCGGCTCCTGCGCCCTCCTCGCTCTGAGCGTGGTCCCGTGCCATCAGGGCCTGGATCACTGCGGCCTTGGTTTGGTCCATGGGGACAATCTGCCTCCACTCGCATATGGCTAGAAGAGTTTCCCTGCTACTCCGATTATACCAGTCGAATCCCCTCGTAGCCATGGTTGCCAAATAAAAGATAGGATAGAAAAACAAAGAGAAGGGAGGGGTAACCGCAAGTATACACAATTGTCTCAGGACTAATAAACACTGAGTCTGTGTGATGAACGGGCACACGGTCTGCCACACGGTAGCCCGGGGTATCACGGCCTGTGATCCCTCCGTGCCGCAAATGTGACGAAAGCGCGCACACACACGATGGCTGCTGCCGTCCGACCCGGTAAACTGCAGGGACTTTTAATTATCCCACTTCCTTTTAGGAACTTGCAGCTCTCTGGCGCCCCCCTTACCCTCAGGTCAGTCAGTGAATTGCACCTAGGATAAATGGTCGCCAGACGGGTCACTTGGATGTGTGCTGGCTATTGGGCACGCTGCAGTGAGGGAATTATAATTACTCCTGGCTGCAGCCAGGCAGTACCCTTATAAACCCCGCTCCGTCACTGCCAGCGTCACCCAATAGATTAACACTTTACACCCCTTCCTTTTAGCTGCCACCAGCTACGGCTTTTGATGAACAATTTATCAAGAGGGTCCGTAGCAACCCCAAAACAGTAGCGTAGTGCTTCAGGCACGTGCAAATTCGTTTATAGAGCAGGAGAAACAAACTAATAAATTTATAGGTTTATTCCTTAAAAAGACAGGCAGTGCTTATATAATATAAAAAGAGGTAACAAGCTGAGGCAATATAGTTATGTACAAGACAATTAGAAAATAAAAGGGGTAACATAAGGAAGATCAACTTACAGTTCTTAGATCATAGTAGGCAAGCCATGCGGTCGGGGGAGGGGAGACACATCACAATGCATCACAGAGCTGCTATAAGTCTGGTGTCCAGGGTAGATGTGAGGCAGAATACCTGGGCCCTGCCTTATAGACCTGTGGCCGTGACCTCATAAACGGGGTGAGTTACCAGGGTCCTCCTCTTGCTGAAAGGTATGGTTGGAGTTCTGAAAGATTATCAGGAGCATAACTCATCCTGAGAACCTCGCAGAAGAATGGCAGACCTATCAATGACCTTACTTTGAAATGACGGTTCAAATGAGCCCACACGCGGGTGGGCTAGTTTATAGGGCATCCGAGAATTCCATTTCTCGGGTTCTGTTGGAGTTACGGGTTTACCAGTACCACGGGACCGTTGCCTGTCAGGCGCATGTTTCACAACAGTACTTTTGTGTTTCTAGCGGACGCTCCCACCGTGTTATCAACCAAAACAGAATGCAGTCTCCAAAATGGCTGCTATAGGCAGAAAGCACATGTGCAGACAATGGAGGACCCCTGCGGTGAAGCGGGAAACTTCCAGCACTGGCAGCTCACATTACACTGCCTGAGTGCAGGCTGGGGGTTGGTGAGAAGTATGAGAGCTGCAGAGAGGAGGAGGGGGGCTTTGCTTGGTGGGCTTTCAGCAGTACAAAAAAAAAAGATGAGGACAGCAATTCCAGGACAGCACTCATCACAGTCTGTTCTCCAAAACTTTAGTTGCAGGGTCGCTGAAGAACCGTGCAAGTTTTTTAGTGAAAGGAATGATTGCTCAAACCAGATCACTAATACTCTATAATCCCACCGCTCTGCCACCAATATGTGATGAACGGGCACACGGTCCGCCACACGGTAGCCCGGGTATCACGGCCTGTGATCCCTCCGTGCCGCAAATGTGACGAAAACGCGCACACACACGACGGCTGCTGCCGTCCGACCTGGTAAACTGCAGGGACTTTTAATTATCCCACTTCCACTTAGGAACTTGCAGCTCTCTGGCGTCCCCCTTACCCTCAGGTCAGTCAGGGAACTGCACCTAGGATAATTGGTCGCCAGACGGGTCACTTGGATGTGTGCTGGCTATTGGGCACGCTGCAGTGAGGGAATTATAATTACTCCTGGCTGCAGCCAGGCAGTACCCTTATAAACCCCGCTCCGTCACTGCCAGCGTCACCCAATAGATTAACACTTTACACCCCTTCCTTTTAGCTGCCACCAGCTACGGCTTTTGATGAACAATTTATCAAGAGGGTCCGTAGCAACCCCAAAACAGTAGCGTAGTGCTTCAGGCACGTGCAAATTCATTTATAGAGCAGGAGAAACAAACTAATAAATTTATAGGTTTATTCCTAAAAAGACAGGCAGTGCTTATACAATATAAAAAGATGTAACAAGCTGAGGCAATATAGGCATGTACAAGACAATTAGAAAATAAAAGGGGTTAACATAAGGAAGATCAACTTACAGTTCTTAGATCATAGTAGGCAAGCCATGCGGTCGGGGGAGGGGAGACATCACAATGCATCACAGAGCTGCTATAAGTCTGGTGTCCAGGGCAGATCTGATCCAGAATACCTGGCCCCTACCTTATAGACCTGTGGCCGTGACATCATAAACGGGGTGGAGTTACCAGGGTCCTCCTCTTGCTGAAAGGTATGGTTGGAGTTCTGAAAGATTATCAGGAGCATAACTCATCCTGAGAACCTCGCAGAAGAATGGCAGACCTATCAATGATCTTACTTTGCAATGACGGTTCAAATGAGCCCACACGCGGGTGGGCTAGTTTATAGGGCATCCGAGAATTCCATTTCTCGGGTTCTGTTGGAGTTACGGGTTTACCAGTACCACGGGACCGTTGCCTGTCAGGCGCATGTTTCACAACAGTACTTTCGTGTTTCTAGCGGACGCTCCCACCGTGTTATTAACCAAAACAGAATGCAGTCTCCAAAATGGCTGCTAGTGTAGGAGCAGCACATGTGCTGACAATGGGGGACCCCTGCGGTGAAGCGGGAAAACTTCCAGCACTGGCAGCTCACATTACACTGCCTGAGTGCAGGCTGGGGGGGTTGGTGAGAAGTATGAGAGCTGCAGAGAGAAGGAGGGGGCCTTGCTTTGTGGGCTTTCCGCAGTACAAAAAAAAAGATGAGGACAGCAATTCCAGCACAGCACTCATCACAACACGTGACCCCCACTCCTCCTGTGCACGTGACCCCCACACCGTACATCACACGTGACTCCCACGCCGTAAGCTACACGTGACCCCCACTCCATACGCCACACGTGACCCCCACTCCGTACGCCACTTGTGACCCTCACTCCGTACGCCACACTTGACCCCCACTCCATACGCCACACGTGACCCCCACTCCGTACGCCACTTGTGACCCCCACTCCGTACGCCACACGTGACCACCACTCCATGTGCCACACATGACCCCCATTCCGTATGCCACACGTGACCCCCACACCGTACACTACACGTGACCCCCACTCTGTACGCTACACGTGACTCCCACACCGTACGCTACACATGACCCCCGCTTCATATGCCACACGTGACCCCCACTCCGTACGCCACACGTGACCCCCACTCCGTACGCAACACGTGACCCCCACTCCGTACGCCACACGTGACCCCCACTCCATACGCTACACGAGACCCCCACCCCATACGCCACACGTGACCCCCACACACGTTTGCCTCATGTGACCCCCCACTCCGTACGCTAAACATTACCCCCACTCCTTACGCCATGCGTGACCTCCACTCCGTACGCTACACGTGACCCCCACTCCTCCTGTACATCTGACCCCCACACCGTACGCCACACGTGACCCCCACTCCGTACGCTACACGTGACCCCCACATCGTACGCTACACGTGACCCCCACTCCTTACGCTACATGTGACCCCCACACTGTACACTACACGTGACACCCACTCCTCCTGTACACGTGAACCCCACACCATATGCTACATGTGACCCCCACACCGTACGCCACATGTGATCCCCACTCCGTACGCCACACGTGACCCCCACTCCGTACGCCACACGTGACCCCCACTCCCTACGCCACACGTGACCCCCCACACCGTACATCACACGTGACCCCCACTCCTCCTGTACATCTGACCCCCACACCGTATGCCACACGTGACCCCCACTCCGTACGCTACCCGTGACCCCCACACCGTGCACTACACGTGACCCCCACTCTGTACTCTACATGTGACTCCCACACCGTACGCTACACATGACCCCCGCTTCATACGCTACACGTGACCCCCATTCCGTACGCCACACGTGACCCCCACACCGTACACTACATATGACCCCCACTCTGTACGCTACACGTGACTCCCACACCGTACGCTACACATGACCCCCGCTTCATACGCTACACGTGACCTCCATTCCGTACGCCACACGTGACCCCCATACCGTACACTACACGTGACCACCACTCTGTACGCTACATGTGACTCCCACACCGTGCACTACACGTGACCCCCACTCCTCCTGTACACATGACCCCCACACCGTACGCCACACGTGACCCCCCCTCCGTACGCCACACGTGACCCCCCCACACTGTACATCACACGTAACCCCCACTCCTCCTGTACACGTGACCCCCACACCGTACATCACACGTGACTCCCACGCCGTACGCTACCCGTGACCCCCACTCCGTACGCCACATGTGACCCCACTCCGTATGCCACACGTGACCCCCACACCGTACATCACACGTGACCCCCACTCCTCCTGTGCACGTGACCTCCACACCGTACATCACACGTGACTCCCACGCCGTCAGCTACACGTGACCCCCACTCCATACGCCACACGTGACCACCACTCCATACGCCACACGTGACCCCCACTCCGTACGCCACTTGTGACCCCCATCCGTACGCCACACTTGACCCCCACTCCGTACGCCACTTGTGACCCCCACTCCGTACGCCACACGTGACCCCCACTCCGTACGCCACACGTGACCCCCACTCCATACGCTACATGAGACCCCCACCCCATACGCCACACGTGACCCCCACACCGTTTGCCTCATGTGACCCCCCACTCCGTACGCTAAACATTACCCCCACTCCTTACGCCATGCGTGACCTCCACTCTGTATGCTACACGTGACTCCCACCCGTACGCTACACATGACCCCCGCTTCATACCCACACGTGACCCCCACTCCGTACGCCACACGTGACCCCCACTCCATACGCCACACGTGACCCCCACTCCATACGCTACACGAGACCCCCACCCCATACGCCACACGTGACCCCCACAACCGTTTTCCTCATGTGACCCCCCACTCCGTACGCTAAACATTACCCCCACTCCTTACGCCATGCGTGACCTCCACTCCGTACGCTACACGTGACCCCCACTCCTCCTGTACATCTGACCCCCACACCGTACGCCACACGTGACCCCCACTCCGTACGCTACACGTGACCCCCACATCGTACGCTACGTGACCCCCACTCCTTACGCTACATGTGACCCCCACACTGTACACTACACGTGACACCCACTCCTCCTGTACACTTGAACCCCACACCATATGCTACATGTGACCCCCACACCGTACGCCACATGTGATCCCCACTCCGTACGCCACACGTGACCCCCACTCCGTACGCCACACGTGACCCCCACTCCATACGCCACACGTGACCCCCACACCGTACACACACGTGACCCCCACTCCTCCTGTACATCTGACCCCCACACCGTATGCCACACGTGACCCCCACTCCGTACGCTACCCGTGACCCCCACACCGTGCACTACACGTGACCCCCACTCATCCTGTACACGTGACCCCCCACTCCGTACGCCACATGTGACCCCCACTCCGTACGCCACACGTGACCCCCACTCCATACGCTACATGAGACCCCCACCCCATACGCCACACGTGACCCCCACTCAGCATGCCCACGTGACCCCCCCTCCATACGCCACACGTGACCCCCCACACCATACATCACACGTGACCCCCACTCCTCCTGTACACGTGACCCCCCACACCGTACATCACACGTGACTCCCACGCCGTACGCTACACCGTGACCCCCACTCCGTACGCCACACTTGACCCCCACTCCATACGCCACACGTGATCCCCACTCCGTACGCCACTTGTGACCCCCACTCCGTACGCCACTACGTGACCCCACTACTCCGTACGCCACACGTGACCCCCACTCCATACGCTACACGAGACCCCCACCTCATACGCCACACGTGACCCCCACACCGTTTGCCTCATGTGACCCCCCACTCCTTACGCTACATGTGACCCCCACACTGTACACTACACGTGACACCCACTCCTCCTGTACACGTGAACCCCACACCATATGCTACATGTGACCCCCACACCGTACGCCACATGTGATCCCCACTCCGTACGCCACACGTGACCCCCACTCCGTACGCCGCACGTGACCCCCCACACCGTACATCACACGTGACCCCCATTCCTCCTGTACATCTGACCCCCACACCGTATGCCACACGTGACCCCCACTCCGTACGCTACCCGTGACCCCCACACCGTGCACTACACGTGACCCCCACTCTGTACTCTACACGTGACTCCCACACCGTACGCTACACATGACCCCCGCTTCATACGCTACATGTGACCCCCATTCCGTACGCCACACGTGACCCCCACACCGTACACTACACGTGACCCCCACTCTGTACGCTACACGTGACTCCCACACCGTACGCTACACATGACCCCCGCTTCATACGCTACACGTGACCCCCATTCCGTACGCCACACGTGACCCCCATACCGTACACTACACGTGACCCCCACTCTGTACGCTACATGTGACTCCCACACCGTGCACTACACTGACCCCACTCCTCCGTACACGACCCCCACCGTACGCCACACGTGACCCCCTCCGTACCACACGTGACCCCCCACACTGTACATCACACGTGACCCCCACTCCTCTGTACACGTGACCCCCACACCGTACATCACACGTGACTCCCACGCCGTACGCTACCCGTGACCCCCACTCCGTACGCCACATGTGACCCCCACTCCGTATGCCACACGTGACCCCCCACACCGTACATCACACGTGACCCCCACTCCTCCTGTGCACGTGACCTCCACACCGTACATCACACGTGACTCCCACGCCGTCAGCTACACGTGACCCCCACTCCATACGCCACATGTGACCACCACTCCGTACGCCACACGTGACCCCCACTCCGTACGCCACTTGTGACCCCCACTCCGTACGCCACACTTGACCCCCACTCCATACGCCACACGTGACCCCCACTCCGTACGCCACTTGTGACCCCCACTCCGTACGCCACACGTGACCCCCATTCCGTATGCCACACGTGACCCCCACACCGTACACTACACGTGACCCCCACTCTGTACGCTACACGTGACTCCCACACCGTACGCTACACATGACCCCCGCTTCATACGCCACACGTGACCCCCACTCCGTACGCCACACGTGACCCCCACTCCGTACGCCACACGTGACCCCCACTCCATACGCTACACGAGACCCCCACCCCATACGCCACACGTGACCCCCACACCGTTTGCCTCATGTGACCCCCCACTCCGTACGCTAAACATTACCCCCACTCCTTACGCCATGCGTGACCTCCACTCCGTACGCTACACGTGACCCCCACTCCTCCTGTACATCTGACCCCCACACCGTACGCCACACGTGACCCCCACTCCGTACGCTACACGTGACCCCCACATCGTACGCTACGTGACCCCCACTCCTTACGCTACATGTGACCCCCACACTGTACACTACACGTGACACCCACTCCTCCTGTACACGTGAACCCCACACCATATGCTACATGTGACCCCCACACCGTACGCCACATGTGATCTCCACTCCGTACGCCACACGTGACCCCCACTCCGTACGCCACACGTGACCCCCACTCCATACGCCACACGTGACCCCCCACACCGTACATCACACGTGACCCCCACTCCTCCTGTACATCTGACCCCCACACCGTATGCCACACGTGACCCCCACTCCGTACGCTACCCGTGACCCCCACACCGTGCACTACACGTGACCCCCACATATCCTGTACACGTGACCCCCCACTCCGTACGCCACACGTGACCCCCACTCCGTACGCCACACGTGACCCCCACTCCATACGCTACATGAGACCCCCACCCCATACGCCACACGTGACCCCCACTCCGCATGCCACACGTGACCCCCTCTCCATACGCCACACGTGACCCCCCACACCGTACATCACACGTGACCCCCCACTCCTCCTGTACACGTGACCCCCCACACCGTACATCACAGTGACTCCCACGCCGTACGCTACACGTGACCCCCACTCCGTACGCCACACTTGACCCCAACTCCATACGCCACACGTGATCCCACTCCGTACGCCACTTGTGACCCCCACTCCGTACGCCACACGTGACCCCCACTCCGTACGCCACACGTGACCCCCACTCCATACGCTACACGAGACCCCCACCTCATACGCCACACGTGACCCCACACCGTTTGCCTCATGTGACCCCCCACTCCGTACGCTAAACATTACCCCCACTCCTTACGCCATGCGTGACCTCCACTCCGTACTCTACACGTGACCCCCACTCCTCCTGTACATCTGACCCCCACACCGTACGCCACACGTGACCCCCACTCCGTACGCTACACATGACCCCCACTCTGTACGCTACACGTGACTACCACACCGTACGCTACACATAACCCCCGCTTCATACGCCACACGTGACCCCCACTCCGTACGCCACACGTGACCCCCACTCCGTACGCCACACGTGACCCCCACGTGTAGCGTACGGATGAGGGTCACATGTAGCGTACGGTGTGGGGGTCACGTGTAGCGTACGGTGTGGGGGTCACGTGTAGTGTACGGTGTGGGGGTCACATGTAGTGTATGGAGTGGGGGTCAAGTGTGGCGTACGGAGTGGGGGTCACGTGTGGCGTACGGAGTGGGGGGTCACGTGTGGCGTATGGAGTGGGGGTCACGGGTAGCGTACGGAGTGGGGGTCACGTGTGGCGTATGGAGTGGGGGTCCCGTGTGGCGTACGGTGTGGGGGTCACGTGTACAGGAGGAGTTGGGGTCACGTGTGGCGTACGGTGTGAGGGTCACGTGTAGTGTACGGTTTGGGGGTCACGTGTGTGTACGGAGTGGGGGTCACGTGTGGCGTACGGAGTGGGGGTCACGTGTGGCGTACGGAGTGGGGGTCACGTGTAGCGTACGGAGTGGGGGGTCACCTGTGGCGTACGGAGTGGGGGGTCACGTGTGGCGTATGGAGTGGGGGTCACGGATAGCGTACGGAGTGGGGGTCACGTGTGGCGTATGGAGTGGGGGTCCCGTGTGGCGTACGGTGTGGGGGTCACGTGTACAGGAGGAGTTGGGGTCACGTGTGGCGTACGGTGTGAGGGTCACGTGTAGTGTACGGTTTGGGGGTCACGTGTAGTGTACGGAGTGGGGGTCACGTGTGGCGTACGGAGTGGGGGTCACGTGTGGCGTACGGAGTGGGGGTCACATGTAGCGTATGAAGCGGGGGTCATGTGTAGCGTACGGTGTGGGGGTCATGTGTAGCGTACGGAGTGGGGATCACCTGTGTAAGGTTCTTTGTCTCTGTTGACATGTTCCTTGAAACTCAGTTTTCCGTCGGCCATTTTGCTTTCTGTCTTTCTGCAGCTCTTGCCCTCAGTTAATATGGAGTTTCCAGTTTTCATGAAGTTACTCTGGCCTGCTGTGTCTCCTGTCGCTGTTCCTGCAAACTGTGTGAACTTTTCAGCATGCTTGTATGAAGTAATACAAGTCATTTCATATCAACCTATGTCTCCTGTGTTTTCCTCGCACCCAAGCACAAGACGCTATAGGAACTATACACTATACATGACAAGATTCAGGAGCCAATGTTTAGTGTCTGCTGGGTCTGGGAAAGCCGTGTCTGCTGTGACTGTGCATATCAGATGTCCGTTTAATACCTTATGTGATGACAGTGGTTGTGACTTCTCACAACCATTCCAGGTGAGCGCATTCCCTTAAAATTTTACTCTGGAGTGTTACCACAGGTAAACACTATTGTTTTTTTTTTTTCCTTTCCTCTTCTCCTTCCAGCACTTCTGCCTTAAAAGATCTGGAAGATGGAGGCCCGCATAAAGGAACTTTGCGGAGTGACTGATACAATCCTTTCAGATGTACAGACTTTAAAAACCCGTTTTGCAAGCCTACAGGACCTCACTAATCATAATTTGCAAGTGTTTGGACAGACTACCCAGGAATTGCGAGCCAGGATTGAGGTTCTAGAGGGGCGAATCCAGGCTCCTGCCGTAGCCCCGAGTGCTGGGATCCCAAGTTGCCCCTTTTCGTTTTGGCGGTGAACGTGAGAAATTCAGGGGATTTTTTAATCAATGCAATCTTTTTTTTTCTGCACATGCTTCACAATTTCCCACTGAACGATCCAAAGTGCTTACTATAATATGTTGCTTACCAATAAGGCTTTGATGTGGGCAAACCCTCTGATTGAGACTGAGGATGATTGTTTGAATCACCTTGATGCTTTTATTTCAGCCATGGGGCAGGTGTTTGATGACCCCAATCGAGGTGCAACAGCTGAAGCAGCCATGTTAACTTTGCGCCAAGGTAAGCGTTCAGTAGCCGAATATGCCCTGGATTTCAGGAGATGGGCTCTTGATACCACTTGGGACACTTCCGCTAAAAAATCTATTTTTCGGAAAGGGTTGTCTCCACTGATTAAGGATGAACTTGCTCGTGCCGACCTCCCACTGCGTTAGGGACTTTATTAACTATTGTATCCGTATTGATGCTCATCTGACTGAACGCAGACAAGAGAGATGGTTCGAAAATAATCGCACTAACCTTTTACTACCTCCCTCCTCAGCTAAGGAACCTTTGAGTAGGATCACAAGGGAACCAGAACCTGAACCCATGCAGGTGGACTCTTTACAAAGACGGGTTAGTGATGCACGCAAAGAACATCGTATAAAGGAAAATCTATGTTTCTACTGTGGTAAGTCAGGGCACTTCATTATAAACTGCCCCAGCCGTTCTCGTAAGACTACTGCAGCAGTCATTCACTATGAGTGTTGCGAGAGGAGCTCTGTCATGTCCGAGCCTCAGGCTCCAGAGAGATCTGCTGCAAGAGATCTTGATTTCTCGGACTTAAACTCTGTTAGTTCTGGGGACAGATGACGGTATAAACGCTGCAATTTTTCAAGTTTCCTCAGCGGTGTCCCAGCTGAGTTGTAAAAGAAACAGTTCTCATTGCTTCCTTTCCATCAAACTCTGGGTTGACTCAGTCTGGGTGTCTAGCTCTGCTATGATCGACTCAGGAGCAAGTGGAAATTTTATGGATATCTCCTTTGCTCTGAAACAGGGGATACGTTCAGTGAAGAAGGCTACTCCAGTACAGATGGAGACTGTGGATGGCTCTCTACTGACTTCTGGACCAGTGGATCAAGAAACAGAGCCTTTGAGGGTCCTTATGGGTAAAGATCATCAGGAGAAAATGTCTTTTTTGCTTATCTCTTCTCCCCACTTTCCCATTATTCTAGGGCTACCATGGCTGCAGGCGCAGAATCCTACGATTAACTGGGAGACCAAGGAATTACACTTTCCGGAGAAACAGATAAGTCAAGGAGTTTCAGCTTGCTCTGTTCCTAAAGGAACCATGTCAGTCCCTGAACTACCAGCTGTATACCAGGACTATGTGGATTTATGTGACAAGAAGAACGCTGATCAGCTTCCTCCTCACCGTCCATATGATTGTCCAATTGAATTATTGCCTGGAGCCGAGATACCTTTTGGTAAGATCTACCCCTAGCGGGGCCCAAGCTAAAAGCTTTGAAGGATTATATAGACGAAAATTTAGCCAAGGGCTTCATACGCCCCTCTTCATCTCCCGCAGGTGCACCCATCTTCTTTGTGAAGAAGAAAGATGGATCTCTGAGACCCTGCATAGACTATAGGGAACTCAATAAGGTTACTATTAGAAACCGTTATCCATTGCCTTTAATCCCTGAGTTGTTGGAGAGAGTGCGGCATGCCAAAATTTTCTCTAAACTGGATCTCCGTGGGGCCTATAACTTGGTCCGTATTAGACCTGGGGATGAATGGAAGACTGCTTTCAGGTCACGCTATGGACACTTTGAATATCTAGTTATGCCTTTTGGTCTGAGTACCCGCCCCAGCCACTTTCCAACACTTCGTGAATGATATCTTCAGGGATCTCCTAGATACATTTGTGGTGATTTATCTGGATGATATTCTAATTTTTTCTAACTCCACAGAGGAACATCATGGACATGTGAGAATGGTCTTAGAACGCCTAAGACAAAACCATCTCTACATCAAACTTGAAAAATGTGAATTCCATAGGACCGAAATTCAATTTCTGGGGTATGTACTATCTACGCAAGGGATTAGTATGGATGGAAGCAAGACCCAAGCCATCAAGGATTGGCCAATTCCTAGAAATATGAAGGAGGTGCAGCATTTCATCGGGTTTGCCAACTTCTATAGATGTTTCATTAAGAATTTTTCTGAGGTAGTGTCACCTATCACCCAACTTACCCGGAAACAGTCTAGGTTCTCCTGGACCCCGCAAGCTCAGGAAGCATTTTACCTGTTTAAAGGATAAATTTACCACCGCACCTATCTTAGTACATCCCAACCCCGAGCTTGCCTTCATAATAGAGGTGGATGCTTCAGACTGTGCCGTTGGAGCTATACTCTCTCAGAGAACAGGTGAGAAGAATGTCTTGCATCCCTGTGCCTTCTTTTCCCAGCAGTTGTCTTCGGCTGAGAGGAACTACGATGTGGGCAATAGAGAATTGTTGGCCATTATTGCCGCCTTCAAGGAATGGAGACACCTTCTTCAGGGAGCTGCACAGCAAATAGTCGTCCTGACAGACCATCGTAACCTTGAATTTATCAGGTCGGCTAAGTGCCTGACTCCTCGCCAGGCTCGCTGGAATCTTTTCCTAAACCAATTTAATTTTGTCATTTCTTATAGACCAGGATCGCGCAATGGAAAGGCTGATGCACTCTCTAGGATTCATTCAGCAGAGACACGTCCACTTACTCCTCCTAAGACTATTCTTCCTGACTCTAGATTCCTGGGAGTGATTCATAATCAAGACCTACTTAAGGACATCAAGGAAGCATACCATGCGGATTCTTTGTTGGCTCAACCCCCAAGGGACGTAAGTCTTGTCTTTAAGAATGGTGTGTGGATTCAGGGACAACGTCTGTATATACCTGAAACAGTCAGATTGAGAGTATTGCAACTCATCCACGATTCCAAGATAGCCGGGCATAGGGGAATTCTAAAGACACAAGAATTTCTTTCTCGTTTCTTTTGGTGGCCCACTTACAGGAAAGATGTTTTAAACTATGTCACTTCATGTGAAGTCTGTGCAAGATGCAAAACACCTCGCTCCTCACCAACTGGTCTGTTGCAACCTCTTCCCACCCCGTCCCGCCCGTGGGGATCCATTTCTATGGACTTCATTGTGGAGTTACCAACCTCTCAAGGGAAGAACCAACCTGTAAGGTTCTATGTATATATTCCTGAAACTCAGTTTGTTCGTCAGCCATTTTACTTTCTGTCTTGCTGCAGCTATCTTGCCCTCAGTCAAAATGGAGTTTCCAGCTTGCATGTTCCCGCCCTGATTCTCTCCTTTGCTTCTTAAGCAGCCACAGCTGAGCAATCAGTGCTTCAGAATCTAGCCTGCAGTGAACCTGTGACTTGACTCCTGTAAGCCTTGGACCTTGTACTCCAGCTATTCCTACTGAGGAACTCTGAAGCACTTGTGGACTCTGAACCCTGCTCTTTGAAAGACCCACGTTTGCATGGACTTACGGTAACAGAGAAGAAGATCCTGAATCTGTATTGGAGAGTGATTGCTGAGCTTGGATTACTCTGGCCTGCTGTGTCTCCTGTTTCTGTGTCTGCAAACTGTGTGACTATTTCTGCCAACTTGTATGAAGTAATACAGGACTTTTCTATATCAAACCTGTGACTCCTGTGTTTTCATCGCACCCAAGCACAAGACGCTATATGAACTGTACTACATACATTACAAGATTCTGAAGCCAAAACGTTAGTGTCTGCTGGGTCTGGAAGGCTGTGTCTGCTGTACTGTGGATATCAGACGTCCGGTTGTACTTTCTGTGATGACAGTGGTTGTGACTTCTCACAACCATTCCAGGTGAGCAATTCCCTTAAGTTTTTTCTTTTTGCAGTGTTACCACAGGTAAACACTATTGTTTTTTTTTTTTTTCCTTTCTTTTCTCTTTTTTGTCTGCTGTAACTCTGGATATCAGATGTCTGGTTGAAACTTTCTGTGATGATAGTGGTTGTGACTTCTCACAACCATTCCAGGTGAGCAGTTCCCTTAATTTTTTTTTCTCTTGCAGTGTTGCCACAGGTGAACACTATTGTTTTTTTTTTCTCCTCTTCTTCCAGTAATCCTGTCTTAAAAGATCTGGAAAATGGAGGCCCGCATAAAGGAACTTTGCGGAGTGACTGATAATATCCTTGCAGATTTGCAGAATATAAAGACCCGTTTTACAAATCTACAGGACCTCAATAATCACAATTTGCAAGTGGTTGGACAGACTACCCAGGATTTGCGAGCCAGGATTGAGGTTCTAGAGGGGCGAGTCCAGGCTCCTGCCGTAGCCCCGAGTGCTGGGATTCCCAAGTTGCCCCCTTTTCGTTTTGGCGGTGAACGTGAGAAATTCAGGGGATTTATTAATCAATGCAATCTTTTTTTTTCTGCACATGCTTCACAATTTCCCACTGAACGATCTAAGGTGCTTACTATAATTATGTTGCTTACCAACAAGGCTTTAATGTGGGCAAACCCTCTGATTGAGACTGAGGATGATTGTTTGAATCACCTTGATGATTTTATTTCAGCCATGGGGCAGGTGTTTGATGACCCCAATCGAGGTGCAACAGCTGAAGCAGCCATGTTAGCTTTGCGCCAAGGTAAGCACTCGGTAGCTGAATATGCCTTGGATTTCAGGAGATGGGCCCTTGATACCACCTGGGACAGTTCCGCCAAAAAATCTATTTTTCGAAAGGGGTTATCTCCACTGATTAAGGATGAACTTGCTCGTGCCGACCCTCCCACTGCGTTAGGTGACTTTATTAACTACTGCATCCGTATTGATACTCGTCTGACTGAACGCAGGCAAGAGAGATGGTTCGAAAGCAATCGTACTAACCTTTTCCTACCTTCCTCTCCAGCTAAGGAACCTTTGAGTAGGATTACACGGGAACCTGAACCTGAACCCATGCAGGTAGACTCTTTACAACGACGGGTTAGTGATGCACGCAAGGAACATCGTTTTAAGGAGAATCTATGTTTCTATTGTGGTAAGTCAGGGCACTTCATTATAAACTGCCCCAGCCGTTCTCGTAAGACTACTGCAGCACTCATTCATTGTGAGTGTTGCGAGAGGGGATCTGTCAGGTCCGAGCCTCAGGCTCCAGAGAGATCTGCAGCAACAGATCTTGATTTCTCGGACTTAAACTCCGTTACCTCTGAGGACGTTGACTGTGTAAACGCTGCCATTTTTCAAGTTTCCTCAGCGGTGTCCCAGCTGAGTTGTAAGAAAAACAATTCTCATTGCTTTCTTTCCATCAAACTCTGGGTTGACTCAGCTTGGGTGTCTAGCTCTGCTATGATCGACTCAGGGGCAAGTGGAAATTTTATGGATGTCTCCTTTGCTCTGAAACAGGGAATACGTTCAGTGAAGAAGGCTACTCCAGTACAGATGGAAACTGTGGATGGCTCCCTGCTGACCTCTGGACCAGTGGATCAGGAAACAGAGCCTTTGAGGGTTCTTATGGGTAAAGATCATCAAGAGAAACTGTCCTTTATGCTTATCTCTTCTCCCCACTTTCCCATTATTCTAGGGCTACCATGGCTGCAGGCTCAGAATCCTACCATTAACTGGGAGACCAAGGAATTACACTTTCCAGAGAAACAGATGAGTCCAAAAGTTTCAGCTTGCTCTGTTCCTAAAGGAATCATGTCAGTCCCTGAACTACCAGCTGTATACCAGGACTATGTGGATTTATGTGACAAGAAGAACGCTGACCAGCTTCCTCCTCACCGTCCATATGATTGTCCAATTGAATTATTGCCTGGAGCAGAGATACCTTTTGGTAAGATCTACCCCTGGCGGGGCCCGAGCTAAAGGCTTTAAAGGATTACATAGATGAAAATCTAGCCAAGGGCTTCATACGCCCCTCTTCATCTCCTGCAGGTGCACCCATCTTCTTTGTAAAGAAGAAAGATGGATCTCTGAGACCATGCGTAGACTATAGGGAACTCAATAAGGTTACTATTAGAAACCGTTATCCATTGCCTTTAATCCCTGAGTTATTGGAGAGAGTGCGACATGCCAAAATTTTTTCTAAACTAGATCTTCGTGGGGCCTATAACTTAGTCCGTATTAGACCTGGGGATGAATGGAAGACTGCATTCAGGTCACGCTATGGACACTTTGAATATCTAGTTATGCCTTTTGGTCTGAGTACCGCCCCAGCCACTTTCCAACACTTGGTGAATGACATCTTCAGGGATCTCCTAGATACATTCGTGGTAATTTATTTGGATGATATTCTAATTTTTTCTAACTCCACAGAGGAACATCATGGACATGTGAGAATGGTCTTGGAACGTCTAAGACAAAATCATCTTTACATCAAACTTGAAAAGTGTGAATTCCATAGGACCGAAATTCAATTTCTGGGGTATGTACTGTCTACACAAGGAATTAGTATGGATGGAAGCAAAACCCAAGCCATCAAGGATTGGCCAAGTCCTAGAAATGTGAAGGAGGTACAGCGCTTCATCGGGTTTGCCAACTTCTATAGACGTTTCATTAGAAATTTCTCTGAGGTAGTGTCACCTATCACTCAACTTACCCGGAAAGAGTCTAGGTTTTCCTGGACTCCCCAAGCCCAGGAAGCATTTTCCCGTCTAAAAGATAAATTTACCACTGCACCTATCCTAGTACATCCCAACCCCGAGCTTGCCTTCATAATAGAGGTGGATGCTTCAGACTGTGCCGTTGGAGCTATACTCTCTCAGAGAACAGGTGAGAAGAATGTCTTGCATCCCTGTGCCTTCTTTTCCCAGCAGTTGTCTTCGGCTGAGAGGAACTACGATGTGGGCAATAGAGAGTTGTTGGCCATTATTGCCGCCTTCAAAGAATGGAGACACCTTCTTCAGGGAGCTGCACAGCAAATAGTCGTCCTGACAGACCATCGTAACCTTGAGTTTATCAGGTCGGCTAAGTGCCTGACTCCTCGCCAGGCTCGCTGGAATCTTTTCTTAAACCAATTTAATTTTATCATCTCTTATAGACCAGGATCGCGCAATGGAAAGGCTGATGCACTCTCTAGGATTTACTCAGCAGAGACACGTCCAATTACTCCTCCTAAGACTATTCTTCCTGACTCTAGATTCCTAGGAGTAATTCATAATCAAGACCTACTTAAGGACATCAAGGAAGCATACCATGCGGATTCCTTTTTGGCACAACCCCCAAGGGACGTAAGTCTTGTCTTTAAGAATGGTGTGTGGATTCAGGGACAACGTCTGTATATACCTGAAACAGTCAGATTGAGAGTATTGCAACTCATCCACGATTCCAAGATAGCCGGGCATAGGGGAATTCTAAAGACACAAGAATTTCTTTCTCGTTTCTTTTGGTGGCCCACTTGCAGGAAGGATGTTTTGAATTATGTCACTTCATGTGAGGTCTGTGCAAGATGCAAAACACCTCGCTCCTCACCAACTGGTCTGTTACAGCCTCTTCCCACCCCGTCCCGCCCGTGGGGATCCATTTCTATGGACTTCATTGTGGAGTTACCAACCTCTCAGGGGAAGAACACCATTCTAGTGGTGGTTGACCGTCTAACAAAGGCAGCTCATTTTATCCCTTGTGTCGGCTTACCCACTGCAAAACAGACATCAGATTTGATGATTAAAGATGTGTTTCGCTTACATGGAGTACCGGATGAGGTTATTTCGGATCGAGGGGTGCAATTCACTTCTAGGTTTTGGCAAAATTTCTGTGCAGCATTGGACATTAAAGTAAACCTTTCTTCTGCTTTTCATCCCCAGACTAATGGACAGACCGAACGAACCAATCAAACCCTGGAGCAGTATCTCCGCTGCTTTATCTGCCATCTACAGGATGATTGGGTGGCTCTAATTCCATTAGCTGAGTTCTCGTATAACAACTCTCAGAGTGCCTCCACTAAACAGTCTCCTTTTTACTCTAATCTAGGTTATCATCCTAACATTCTACCACGATTTCCCATAGAAACGTCTTTACCAGCAGTGGCTGAAAGAATCACGTCTTTACAGAAGAATATGGATCTTCTAAAGGAAAATCTGGAATCGGCTCAAGAAAGGTACAAGAAAGCAGCAGATAAATTTCGTAAACCTGCACCAGCTTTCAAGGTAGGAGACTTGGTCTGGCTGTCAACCAGAAATCTTAAGTTAAGGATTCCATCGTCTAAGTTGGGACATAAGTACATTGGACCCTATAAAATCAGTAAAATTATAAGTGCCGTTGCTTGTCGTCTTCAACTGCCCAGAACTATGAGAATCCACCCTGTCTTTCATGTATCCCTACTAAAGGCTGCGACACCCAATACGTTTCCTGGACGTTCCTCTCCTTGCCCTGACCCAGTGCTAGTCGATGGTCAGGAAGAATTTGTGGTGGAAAGGATTTTAGATTCCAGGTTGTATAGAAATCAGTTACAATATCTGATTAAATGGCAGGGCTACCCAGTGGAGGACAACTCATGGGAACCGGTCAATAACGTTAATGCTCCTCGCTTGCTCCGTCAGTTTCATCAGAGGTACCCACACAAGCCTGGTCTGAGGTCATCCGGAGGTTGTCCTTAAGGGGGAGTAATGTAAGGTTCTATGTATATATTCCTGAAACTCAGTTTGTTCGTCAGCCATTTTACTTTCTGTCTTGCTGCAGCTATCTTGCCCTCAGTCAAAATGGAGTTTCCAGCTTGCATGTTCCCGCCCTGATTCTCTCCTTTGCTTCTTAAGCAGCCACAGCTGAGCAATCAGTGCTTCAGAAACTAGCCTGCAGTGAACCTGTGACTTGACTCCTGTAAGCCTTGGACCTTGTACTCCAGCTATTCCTACTGAGGAACTCTGAAGCACTTGTGGACTCTGAACCCTGCTCTTTGAAAGACCCACATTTGCATGGACTTATGGTAACAGAGAAGAAGATCCTGAATCTGTATTGGAGAGTGATTGCTGAGCTTGGATTACTCTGGCCTGCTGTGTCTCCTGTTTCTGTGTCTGCAAACTGTGTGACTATTTCTGCCAACTTGTATGAAGTAATACAGGACTTTTCTATATCAAACCTGTGACTCCTGTGTTTTCATCGCACCCAAGCACAAGACGCTATATGAACTGTACTACATACATTACACAACCTCTCAAGGGAAGAACACCATTCTAGTGGTGGTTGACCGTCTAACAAAGGCAGCTCATTTTATCCCTTGTGTCGGCTTACCCACTGCAAAACAGACATCAGACTTGATGATTAAGAATGTGTTTCGCTTACATGGAGTACCGGATGAGGTCATTTCGGATCGAGGGGTGCAATTCACTTCAAGGTTTTGGCAAAATTTCTGTGCAGCATTGGACATTAAAGTAAACTTTTCTTCTGCTTTTCATCCCCAGACTAATGGACAGACAGAACGAACCAATCAGACCCTGGAGCAGTATCTCCGCTGCTTTATCTGCCACCTACAGGATGATTGGGTGGATCTACTTCCATTAGCTGAGTTCTCTTATAACAACTCTCAGAGTGCCTCCACTAAGCAGTTTCCTTTTTACTCCAATCTAGGTTATCATCCTAACATTCTTCCTCGATTTCCCATAGATACGCCCTTGCCGGCAGTGGCTGAAAGAATCACTTCTTTGCAAAAGAATATGGATCTTCTAAAGGAAAATCTAGAATTGGCTCAGGAAAGGTACAAGAAAGCAGCAGATAAATTTCGTAAACCTGCACCAGCTTTCAAGGTAGGAGATTTGGTCTGGCTGTCAACCAGAAATCTTAAATTAAAGATTCCATCGTCTAAATTGGGACATAAGTACATTGGACCTTATAAGATCAATAAGATTATAAGTGCTGTTGCTTGTCGTCTTCAACTACCCAGAACTATGAGAATCCACCCTGTCTTTCATGTATCCCTACTAAAGGCTGCAACACCAATACGTTTCCTGGACGTTCTTCTCCTTGCCCTGACCCAGTGCTGGTCGATGGTCAGGAAGAATTTATGGTGGAAAGGATTCTAGATTCCAGGTTGTACAGAAATCAGTTGCAATATTTGATTAAATGGCAGGGCTACCCAGTGGAGGACAACTCATGGGAACCAGTCAATAATGTAAATGCTCCTCGCCTGCTCCGCCAGTTTCTTCAGAGGTACCCTGACAAGCCTGGTCTGAGGTCATCCGGAGGTTGTCCCTAAGGGGGGAGTAATGTAAGGTTCTTTGTCTCTGTTGACATGTTCCTTGAAACTCAGTTTTCCGTCGGCCATTTTGCTTTCTGTCTTTCTGCAGCTCTTGCCCTCAGTTAATATGGAGTTTCCAGTTTTCATGTTCCCACCCTGATTCTTCCCTCTTGCTTCTTAAGCAGCCTCAGCTGAACAATCAGTGCTCCTGAATCAAGCCTCAGTCAGTCTGTTACCTGACTCCTGGAAGCCTTGGACTTGTACTCCAGCTATTCCCTACCGAGGAACCTTGGAACACTTTTGGACTCTGGAAACCTGCTGTTTGGTGAATCCATGTTTGCAGAGGAATTACGGTACAGAGAAGAGGTCCTGAACCTGCTTTGGAGATTTATTGTAGTGCTTGAAGTTTCTCTGGCCTGCTGTGTCTCCTGTCGCTGTTCCTGCAAACTGTGTGAACTTTTCAGCATGCTTGTATGAAGTAATACAAGTCATTTCATTTCAACCTATGTCTCCTGTGTTTTCCTCGCACCCAAGCACAAGACGCTATAGGAACTGTACACTATACATGACACCTGTGGCGTACGGAGTGGGGGTCACGTGTGACATACGGAGTGGGGGTCACGTGTGGCACACGGAGTGGGGGTCACGTGTGGCGTACGGAGTGGGGGTCACGTGTGGCGTACGGAGTGGGGGTCACGTGTGGCGTATGCAGTGGGGGTCACGTGTAGCTTACGGCGTGGGAGTCACGTGTGATGTACGGTGTGGGGGGTCACGTGCACAGGAGGAGTGGGGGTCACGTGTGATGTACGGTGTGGGGGGGTCACGTGTGGCGTATGGAGTGGGGGTCACATGTGGCGTACGGAGTGGGGGTCACGGGTAGCGTACGGCGTGGGAGTCACGTGTGATGTACGGTGTGGGGGTCACGTGTACAGGAGGAGTGGGGGTCACGTGTGATGTACAGTGTGGGGGGGTCACGTGTGGCGTACGGTGTGGGGGTCATGTGTACAGGAGGAGTGGGGGTCACGTGTAGTGCACGGTGTGGGAGTCACGTGTGGCGTACGGAGTGCGGGTGACGTGTAGCGTATGAAGCGGGGGTCATGTGTAGCGTACGGTGTGGGAGTCACGTGTAGCGTACAGAGTGGGGGTCACATGTGGCGTACGGAATGGGGGTCACGTGTGGCACACGGAGTGGGGGTCACGTGTGGCGTACGGAGTGGGGGTCACGTGTGGCGTACGGAGTGGGGGTCACGTGTGGCGTACGGAGTGGGGGTCACGTGTGGCGTATGAAGCGGGGGTCATGTGTAGCGTACGGTGTGGTAGTCACATGTAGCGTACAGAGTGGGGGTCACGTGTAGTGTACGGTGTGGGGGTCACGTGTGGCATACGGAATGGGGTCACGTGTGGCACACGGAGTGGGGGTCACGTGTGGCGTACGGATTGGGGGTCACGTGTGGCGTACGGAGTGGGGGTCACGTGTGGCGTACGGAGTGGGGGTCACAAGTGGCGTACGGAGTGGGGGTCACGTGTGGCGTATGGAGTGGGGGTCAAGTGTGGCGTACGGAGTGGGGGTCACGTGTAGCGTACGGCGTGGGAGTCACGTGTGATGTACGGTGTGGGGGGTCACGTGTACAGGAGGAGTGGGGTCACGTGTGATGTACGGTGTGGGGGGTCACGTGTGGCGTATGGAGTGGAGGTCACGTGTGGTGTACGGAGTGGGGGTCACGTGTGGGTACGGAGTGGGGGTCACGTGTGGCATACGGAATGGGGGTCACGTGTGGCGTACGGAGTGGGGGTCACGTGTGGCGTACGGAGTGGGGGTCACGTGTGGCGTACGGAGTGGGGGTCACAAGTGGCGTACGGAGTGGGGGTCACGTGTGGCGTATGGAGTGGGGGTCAAGTGTGGCGTACGGAGTGGGGGTCACGTGTAGCGTACGGCGTGGGAGTCACGTGTGATGTACGGTGTGGGGGGTCACGTGTACAGGAGGAGTGGGGTCACGTGTGATGTACGGTGTGGGGGTCACGTTGTGGCGTATGGAGTGGAGGTCACGTGTGGTGTACGGAGTGGGGGTCACGTGTGGCGTACGGAGTGGGGGTCACGTGTGGCATACGGAATGGGGGTCACGTGTGGCGTACGGAGTGGGGGTCACGTGTGGCGTACGGAGTGGGGGTCACGTGTGGCGTACGGAGTGGGGGTCACAAGTGGCGTACGGAGTGGGGGTCACGTGTGGCGTATGGAGTGGGGGTCAAGTGTGGCGTACGGAGTGGGGGTCACGTGTAGCGTACGGCGTGGGAGTCATGTGTGATGTACGGTGTGGGGGGTCACGTGTACAGGAGGAGTGGGGGTCACGTGTGATGTACGGTGTGGGGGGTCACGTGTGGCGTATGGAGTGGAGGTCACGTGTGGCGTACGGAGTGGGGGTCACGTGTGGCGTACGGAGTGGGGGTCACGTGTGGCGTACGGTGTGGGGGTCACATGTAGCATATGGTGTGGGGGTCACGTGTACAGGAGGAGTGGGTGTCACGTGTAGTGTACAGTGTGGGGGTCACATGTAGCGTAAGGAGTGGGGGTCACGTGTAGCGTACGATGTGGGGGTCACGTGTAGCGTACGGAGTGGGGATCACGTGTGGCATACGGTGTGGGGGTCAGATGTACAGGAGGAGTGGGGGTCACGTGTAGCGTACGGAGTGGAGGTCACGCATGGCGTAAGGAGTGGGGGTAATGTTTAGCGTACGGAGTGGGGGGTCACATGAGGCAAACGGTGTGGGGGTGACGTGTACAGGATAAGTGGGGGTCACGGGTAGCGTACGGAGTGGGGGTCACGTGTGACATACGGAGTGGGGGTCACGTGTGGCGTATGGGGTGGGGGTCACGTGTAGCGTATGGAGTGGGGGTCACGTGTGGCGTACGGAGTTGGGGTCACAAGTGGCGTAAGGAGTGGGGGTCACAAGTGGCGTACGGAGTGGGGGTCACAAGTGGCGTATGGAGTGGGGGTCAAGTGTGGCGTACGGAGTGGGGGTCACGTGTAGCGTATGGCGTGGGAGTCACGTGTGATGTACGGTGTGGGGGGTCACGTGTACAGGAGGAGTGGGGGTCACGTGTGATGTACGGTGTGGGGGGTCACGTGTGGCGTATGGAGTGGGGGTCACGTGTGGCGTACGGAGTGGGGATCACATGTGGCGTACGGTGTGGGGGTCACATGTAGCATATCGTGTGGGGGTCACGTGTACAGGAGGAGTGGGTGTCACGTGTAGTGTACAGTGTGGGGGTCACATGTAGCGTACGATGTGGGGGTCACGTGTAGCGTACGATGTGGGGGTCACTTGTAGCGTACGGAGTGGGGGTCACGTGTGGCGTACGGTGTGGGGGTCAGATGTACAGGAGTGGGGTCACGTGTAGTGTACGGAGTGGAGGTCACGCATGGCGTAAGGAGTGGGGGTAATGTTTAGCGTACGGAGTGGGGGGGTCACATGAGGCAAACGGTGTGGGGGTGACGTGTACCGGATGAGTGGGGGTCACGTGTAGTGCACGGTGTGGGAGTCACGTGTGGCGTACGGAGTGGGGGTCACGTGTGGCTTATGGAGTGGGGGTCACGTGTGGCGTACGGTGTGGGGATCACGTGTACAGGAGGAGTGGGGGTCACGTGTGGCTACGGAGTGGGGGTCACGTGTAGTGTATGAAGCGGGGGTCATGTGTAGTGTACGGTGTGGGGGTCACGTGTAGCGTACAGAGTGGGGGTCACGTGTAGTGTACGGTGTGGGGGTCACGTGTGGCGTACGGAATGGGGGTCACGTGTGGCGTATGGAGTGGGGGTCAAGTGTGGCGTACGGAGTGGGGGTCACGTGTAGCGTACGGCGTGGGAGTCACGTGTGATGTATGGTGTGGGGGGTCACGTGTACAGGAGGAGTGGGGGTCACGTGTGATGTACAGTGTGGGGGGTCACGTGTGGCGTAAGGAGTGGGGGTAATGTTTAGCGTACGGAGTGGGGTTGTCACATGAGGCAAACGGTGTGGGGGTGACGTGTACAGGATGAGTGGGGGTCACGTGTAGTGCACGGTGTGGGGGTCACGGGTGGCGTACGGAGTGGGGGTCACGTGTGGCGTATGGATTGGGGGTCACATGTGGCGTACGGTGTGGGGGTCACGTGTACAGGAGGAGTGGGGGTCACGTGTAGTGCACGGTGTGGGAGTCACGTGTGGCGTACGGAGTGGGGGTCACGTGTAGTGTAGGAAGCGGGGGTCATGTGTAGTGTACGGTGTGGGGGTCACGTGTAGCGTACAGAGTGGGGGTCACGTGTAGTGTACGGTGTGGGGGTCACGTGTGGCGTACGGAATGGGGGTCACGTGTGGCGTATGGAGTGGGGGTCAAGAGTGGCGTACGGAGTGGGGGTCACGTGTAGCGTACGGCGTGGGAGTCACGTGTGATGTATGGTGTGGGGGGTCACGTGTACAGGAGGAGTGGGGGTCACGTGTGATGTACGGTGTGGGGGGTCACGTGTGGCGTATGGAGTGGGGGTCACGTGTGGCGTACGGAGTGGGGGTCACGTGTGGCGTACGGAGTGGGGGTCACGTGTGGCGTACGGTGTGGGGGTCACATGTAGCATATCGTGTGGGGGTCACGTGTACAGGAGGAGTGGGTGTCACGTGTAGTGTACAGTGTGGGGGTCACATGTAGCGTACGATGTGGGGTCACGTGTAGCGTACGATGTGGGGGTCACTTGTAGAGTACGGAGTGGGGGGTCACGTGTGGCGTACGGTGTGGGGGTCAGATGTACAGGAGGAGTGGGGGTCACGTGTAGCGTACGGAGTGGAGGTCACGCATGGCGTAAGGAGTGGGGGTAATGTTTAGCGTACGGAGTGGGGGGTCACATGAGGCAAACGGTTGTGGGGGTGACGTGTACAGGATGAGTGGGGGTCACGTATAGTGCACGGTGTGGGGGTCACGGGTGGCGTACGGAGTGGGGGTCACGTGTGGCGTATGGAGTGGGGGTCACGTGTGGCGTACGGTGTGGGGGTCACGTGTAAAGGAGGAGTGGGGGTCACGTGTAGTGCACGGTGTGGGGAGTCACGTGTGGCGTACGGAGTGGGGGTCACGTGTAGTGTATGAAGCGGGGGTCATGTGTAGTGTACGGTGTGGGGGTCACGTGTAGCATACAGAGTGGGGGTCACGTGTAGTGTACGTTGTGGGGGTCACGTGTGGCGTACGGAATGGGGGTCACGTGTGGCACACGGAGTGGGGGTCACGTGTGGCGTACGAAGTGGGGGTCACGTGTGGCGTATGGAGTGGGGGTCACGTGTGGAGTACAGAGTGGGTGTCACGTGTGGCGTACAGAGTGGGTGTCACGTGTAGTGTACGGCGTGGGAGTCACGTGTGATGTACGGTGTGGGGGTCACGTGTACAGGAGGAGTGGGGGTCACGTGTGATGTACGGTGTGGGGGGTCACGTGTGGCGTAGGAAGTGGGGGTCACGTGTGGCGTACGGTGTGGGGGTCACTTGTACAGGAGGAGTGGGGGTCACGTGTAGTGCACGGTGTGGGAGTCACGTGTGGCGTATGAAGTGGGGATCCTGTGTAGCGTACGGTGTGGGGGTCACGTGTAGCGTACAGAGTGGGGTCACGTGTAGTGTACGGTGTGGGGGTCACGTGTGGCGTACGGAATGAGGGTCACGTGTGGCACACGGAGTGGGGGTCACGTGTGGCGTACGGAGTGGGGGTAACGTGTGGCGTACGGAGTGGGGGTCACGTGTGGCGTATGGAGTGGAGGTCAAGTGTGGTGTACGGAGTGGGGGTCACGTGTAGCGTACAGCATGGGAGTCACGTGTGATGTACGGTGTGGGGGGTCACGTGTACAGGAGAAGTGGGGTCACGTGTGATGTACGGTGTGAGGGGTCACGTGTGGCGTACGGAGTGGGGTCACGTGTGGTATATGGAGTGGGGGTCACATGTGGCATACGGAGTAGGGGTCACGTATGGCGTATGGGGTGGGGGTCACGTGTAGCGTATGGTGTGGGAGTCACGTGTGATGTATGGTGTGGGGGGTCATGTGTACAGGAGGAGTGGGGGTTACATGTGGCGCACAGAGTGGGGGTCACGTGTGGCGTAGAGAGTGGGGGTCACGTGTCGCGTACGGAGTGGGGGTCACATGTGGCATACGGAGTGGGGGTCACGTGTGGCATACGAAGTGCGGGTCACATGTGGCATACGAAGTGGGGGTCACGTGTGGCGTACGGAGTGGGGGTCAAGTGTGATGTACGGTGTGGGGGGTCAAGTGTGATGTACGGTGTGAAGGTCACGTGCGGTGTACAGGAGGAGTGTGGGTCACGTGTGGCGTACGGAGTGTGGGTCACGTGTGGCGTACGGAGTGGGGGTCACGTGTGGCGTACGGAGTGGGGGTCACGTGTGGCGTACGGAGTGGGGGTCACGTGTGGCGTACAGAGTGGGGGTCACGTGTGGCATACGGAGTGGCGGTCACGTGTAGCGTACGGAGTGGGAGTCACGTGTGATGTACGGTGTTGGGGGTCACGTGTACAGGAGGAGTGGGGGTCACGTGTAATGTACGGTGTGCGGGGTCACGTGTGGCGTACGGAGTGGGGGTTACGTGTGGCGTACGGAGTGGGGGTCACGTGTGGCGTACGGTGTGGGGGTCACGTGTGGCGTACGGAGTGGGGGTCACGTTTGGCGTATGATGTTGGGGTCATGTGTGGCATACGGAGTGGGGGTCATGTGTGGCGTATGGGGTGGGGGTCTCGTGTAGCGTATGGTGTGGGAGTCACGTGTGATGTATGGTGTGGGGGGTCACGTGTACAGGAGGAGTGGGGATCACGTGTAGCGTACGGTGTGGGGGTCACGTTTAACGTACGAGGATAGATAGGGTGGGGGTCACGTGTGGCGTACAGTGTGGGGGTCACGTGTGGCGAACGGTGTGGGAGTCACGTGTGGCGTATGAAGTGGGGATCCTGTGTAGCGTACGGTGTGGGGGTCACGTGTAGCGTACAGAGTGGGGTCACGTGTAGTGTACGGTGTGGGGGTCACGTGTGGCGTACGGAATGAGGGTCA
>JARQOD010007448.1:0-39172 GCA_033576555.1 Oophaga sylvatica | reverse complement strand
TAACTAGTGGGACAGTTTTATAGGGGGGGTCATTACCAAATATGTGTACTTTTATTTTTTTTTATTTACATGAAGAAATGAATTTATTGGGGGAATATTTTTTTTTCTTTATTTAGGAATTTTTTTTTTACACATGTGATTTTTATTTTTCTTATATATATTTATGTATAATGTAAGATCGCTGGTCATCGTCAAGGTGGTCTCAAGTCTGATGGGTCCCTGACCTGAGACTTGAGACCACCTTGACGATGGTTGGTGGGCAAATAATATTTGGCCAAATGTTATACTAAGCGTCTCAATTTTTTCCTTAGACTCCTAAGCTGTATTGCTATTCAAAATTTCACGTATTTCATATTGTCATGCTCTTGTATGATAGAGTGCAGCCTTTTTTTGTATGTCAGATATTTAAGTGATTCGTGAAAGCGTCTCTTGTGTTGGATGGTGGGACTGAATCTGTGCTGTTTAGCAATGTGAAAAGAGCATGAGTGCTATACATAGGAGAGGACTAAGGGGTCGATATGGATGGAGTGTAAAGAGGTAATGCAAGGATGGTGGATGTGAGTGAATGCAGCAGCCAGGATACAGATTATACAAATGCATATGGTAAATATTTGTTGTAGTCCAAATGTACTGTGATTAGGTTTGTTTAAATATCTTACCTGTCTAACTGCCATGGTATAACTGCCAAGTACTTTGATAAAATTTACATAAATGCCCCCCTGCATAAATGCTTCCCCAGGCTATGTCTCTCACTAGGCTAGCTCTAAAGGGTATGCCACACTAACCAAGATCGTTAACGTGATCGCTAAAATACGTCACTATTTAGCGATCTCGTTAGCGACGTCGTTGTGTGTGGCATGTAGCAACGACGTGGCCCCTGCTGTGATCTCGTTGATCGTTCACTAGAGTTCTGGACCGTATTTTGATCGTTGGCGTCCCGCTGGTGAGCCTGAATCGCTGTGTATGGCACCTTTTGTGAATGATGTGCGACATCGTTGACGACGCATTAGTCAGCGGCGCAGGCGGGACTTTGTTTTGTTTCGTTAACGCCCTTCAGCTCCGATTGGTGACCACACAACATCAACTCAGCTATAATAACTGCGCCGCCATCCATTGTTTCCAGAGCACTTTATGGGTCTCTTTGTGCATTGTTGCGAGGATAGTATCGTGTGGCGGAGTTTTGCGATCCTGTTTGTGGCGCAGTGGTGGTTTTTTGCGATCCTGTCTGAGTCGCTAGAGCACCATCCATCCCCATTTGGATTAGGATCTTCGGGATATTTGGATTAAAGGTAAATATTGTTTGTGATGTTGTTTGATAATGGTTTTTAACCTTTTTTTGTTTTTTTCGTCTGCTTCATTTATTTTACACCCCTGACCTTTTTTTTTTTTTTGTCTGCTTTATTTATTTTACACCCCCCACCATTTTAGACATTTGTAAACTGTATATTAAATGTTAACTGAAAAGTTTAATTTATTTTTTTATATATATTTTTTATTTTATTCTTTATTTTATTTTGTTTAAACACTTTATTAATAGTAATTAATTAGTAATTAACTTTTCTCTTCTTTACCGTACAGGTTGCACATAATGAACCTGTCCACCCGGAGCGTATGATTGTGGCAGTTGCACTGTCAATGGAGGCAGATCGTCAGGAAGAGGCGCGGGTGGAAGAGAGGCGCTCCAAGCGAAACGTCGCATGTGGACCAGAGAATGGCTGGAGCAGAGGTCCAAATTCTCCCACATGCATCTAGTGAGGGAGTTGCAGGAGAAGAATCCGCAGGATTTCCGGAATTATCTACGGATGTCGGAGGATTCATTCAAGCTCCTACTGGAAGCTGTGAGGCCATTCATTGAACGGCAGGATACAAGGATGCGTGCAGCTGTTTCAGCAGAGGAACGTTTGGCAGTAACGCTGCGATTTCTGGCAACCGGACGTTCAATGAAGGATTTGCAATATTCTGCTGCAATTTCTCGGTCGCTGCTTGGAGAACTAATTCCGGAGACATGCAACGCCATCGTCCGCAGTTTACGGAGCTACATGCCTTTTCCCAAATCAGTGGCGGAATGGCAAATTATTGCCTCTGATTTTGAAAGGATTTGGCAGTTCCCAAACTGTGGTGGTGCCTTGGATGGCAAACATGTGCGGATCACGCAACCAGCCAACAGCGGATCCTTTTTTCATAATTACAAGGGCTACTTCAGCGTGATCCTCATGGCCCTTGTTAATGCCAATTATGAATTTATTGACGTTAATGTTGGCATTAATGGAAGGGTTTCTGACGGTGCGTTTTGGAGCACACAAGTTTTGGTGAACGGTTGTTTAGTAATAAACTTAACTTGCCAACCAACATGGACACCACCGCCACCCTAAACTTTGTGTTTGTGGGCGATGAAGCCTTCCCCCTTCATGCGCATCTTGTGAAACCATATCCACAAAAGACTTTAACAGGGGAAAGGCGGATTTTTAATTACAGACTGTCTAGGGCACGGCGCGTTGTGGAGAATGCCTTCGGCATAATGGCCAATCGCTTCAGGGTTTTCCACACTCCAATCAACATGAAGCTGGAATCCATAGACTCTGTGGTGTTGGCCTGTTGTGTGCTGCACAATTTTCTACGCAAACGCGATGCTGGTACTTACAGTCCGCCAGGCTTCATGGACTCGGACAGCAATGGTGACGTGGTGCTCGGAGAATGGCGTGATAATGATCCCGCTATTAACAATGTTTTTATAATAAAAAAAATTTTTTTTAAAAATGCATTTGTGTTTTTTTTCAATTATTTTACCTATATGGGAGAAGGGCTAATGATGGGTGAGATGTGGGGAGGGAGTAATGGGGATGGCAAAGAGACATGTTACCAGCAGCTGCAGTTTTTAAAATCTTTTCAAAGGCTTTTTTGTTGTCTATTTTTTGTTTTACATTGTATCTACTTGTCACACACGGGGTCATGGGAGTACCATCAGTCATAGGAGTTCATTGTTTAAAAAATAAAGAAAAAAGTTTCAAATATTTACAATTATTTTAAGGGCCTATGGCAGACCCGGGCAAGGGGCGGCCCGCGGGCCGCATCCGGCCCGCCGGCTGTCAGTGACCGGCCCGCGGAGGCGCTCCGGCAGTCTCAGGGCCCCGGCATCAGCTGGCACAATACTTACCTCTCCCGTGCCTCCGCTGCTGCAGCTCCGGGCTCCACCGGCGCTTCCTCTCACAGCCGGCCGCTGAATGACGTCATCATTCAGCGGCCGGCTGTGTCAGAGAGCGGGGACGCTGGACAGGTAAGACGTGTGTGTGTGTTTCTGTGTCTATGTAGTGCGGTGCTTTGTGTGTGTGTGTGTGTGTGTGTGTGTATGTGTGTGTGTATGTGTGTGTGTATGTGAGAGAGTGCTTGTGTGCTGTCTGTGTGTGATGATGGGCAGTCATTGCTGATAATGGGGAGGCATTGATGATGGGGAGAAGATGATGATGGGCAGGCATTGCTGATGATGGGGAGAAGATGATGATGGGCAGGCATTGCTGATAATGGGGAGGCATTGATGATAATGGGGAGGCATTGATGATGATGATGGGCAGGCATTGCTGATAATGGGGAGGCATTGATGATGGGAGAAGATGATGATGGGCAGGCATTGCTGATGATGGGGAGAAGATGATGATGGGCAGGCATTGCTGATAATGGGGAGGCATTGATGATAATGGGGAGGCATTGATGATGATGATGGGCAGGCATTGCTGATAATGGGGAGGCATTGGTGATAATGGAGAGGCATTGATGATGATGGGGAGAAGATGATGATAATGGGCAGGTATTGATGATAATGGGCAGGCATTGATGATGGGGAGAAGATGATGATGATGATGATGGGCAGGCATTGATGATGATGGGGAGAAGATGATGATAATGGGCAGGTATTGATGATAATGGGCAGGCATTGATGATGGGGAGAAGATGATGATGATGATGATGGGCAGGCATTGATGATGATGGGGAGAAGATGATGATAATGGGCAGGTATTGATGATAATGGGCAGGCATTGATGATGGGGAGAAGATGATGATGATGATGGACAGGCATTGATGATGATGGGGAGAAGATGATGATAATGGGCAGGTATTGATAATGGGCAGGCATTGATGATGGGGAGAAGATGATGATGGGCAGGCATTGCTGATAATGGGGAGGCATTGATGATGATGGGGAGAAGATGATGATAATGGGCAGGCATTGATGATAATGGGCAGGCATTGATGATGGGGAGAAGATGATGATGGGCAGGCATTGCTGATAATGGGGAGGCATTGATGATGATGGGGAGAAGATGATGATAATGGGCAGGTATTTATATATACAGTATACAGTATATATATTATATATATATATATATATATATATATACAGTATTGGGTAGAACGGAGTTAATTATATTAGTCCGGCCCTCTAAAACCATCCCAATTTCTCATGCGGCCCCCTGGCAAAATTAATTGCCCACCCCTGGCCTATGGTCTCACTAGCGTTCAAACATTATAATTAAATATAACAGATAATACACCACTGCTGCATATATAAAGTTAAAATATATAATATATATATTATAGTCATATATGAAAGGTTAAAAAATTGTTATAAATATATTTGAAAATTCTTGGGAGGTAAAGGTCAACATTCACCAGGGAATCACAGCTATTCACAGATAAGCGACGCCATTGTGATCGCAATGTGAGTATTGTCACGAGCTCCAGCTATACAGATATGCATACAGATATGCAAAAAGCCATTGTGATTGCAAAGGTGAAGATTATCGAGCCCCAACCATACAGATATGCGACGTCATTGTGATCGCTATGTGAGTATTGTCACGCACTTCAGCTATACAGATATGCATACACATATTTGCAAAAAGCCATTGTGATTGCAATGGTACTGTGAAAGATTACGAGCTCGATAGGCATGACTGAGCGCGACCTTTTGCACGCCCCTCATCACAGATTGGTGGTCACTATTTATCTCATAGATATTCATCACAGCTCTCCCGCTTTGTGATTGGATGACCGCGTCATAAAAGAGGACGCATCAGCACTCCTCTCCATTGCTCTCGAGCAGAAGCGGTTCTTTTCAAATCTCCAGCATCGTTCCAGTGTGTCCTGCTATTTGTAGCTACTACTGCGATCCAGTTTGCACCACTATTGCGGTTGCTGCGTTCCAGTCTACGGCTTTGAGGTTTTTGCGATCCAGTCTGTGGCGTTATATCCTCTGCGATCGTTTGTGACGCTAATTTGTTTCCCTTTTCCTTTTTTGTTTCAAAAATCACAAACAAGTTTTGTAAGGTTGGTATATTTTTTGTCACATTTAATTTTTATTTTTTCTTTAATTTTACAGATCCATTTTAGATCTCTGCTGTTGTTAACCATTGTCGTCCATCAATTTTTTTTTTGCCTTTGTTTTGTTCAGGCACGCCCACCATTTTATGATCCCAGAGCTCTGTCAATGTTTACTCAAGCTGCGCCCACAACCACCATTTTGTGATCCCTTTTTTTTTTTTTTGCTGTTTTTTTCTGTAATTGTTCATCTATGATTTTTTTATTTTTTTTTCAATTGTTTTGTTCTGGCACGACCACCACCACCACCATTTTATGATCCCAGCTCTGTCAATGTTTACTCAAGCTGCGCCCACAACCACCATTTTGTGATCCCTTTTTTTTTTTTTTGCTGTTTTTTTCTGTAATTGTTCATCTATGATTTTTTTATTTTTTTTTCAATTGTTTTGTTCTGGCACGACCACCACCACCACCATTTTATGATCCCAGCTCTGTCAATGTTTACTCAAGCTGCGCCCACAACCACCATTTTGTGATCCCTTTTTTTTTTTTGCTGTTTTTTTCTGTAATTGTTCATCTATGATTTTTTTTATTTTTTTTCAATGGTTTTGTTCTGGCACGACCACCACCACCACCATTTTATGATCCCAGCTCTGTCAATGTTTACTCAAGCTGCGCCCACAACCACCATTTTATGTTCCCTGCTGTGTTCTATGTTGTAGGCTATGTAAGCATTTTATTTAACCATTATGCCGTTCTCACATAATCATTTTTTTATAACAGATGGCTGATAAGCATGAATTTTTGCGGGAGTTTATCGAGCTGTACCGCTCAATGCCGTGCCTCTGGAAAATAAAGTCGGCTGATTACAGTAACAGGCTTAAAAAGAAGGACTCATACCAAAAACTGGTGGAGCTCTGCAAGAATCGTTACCCAGATGAACCGGCGGATGAGTCATCGGTGAAAAAACGCATTCAGGCCCTCCGCACAGTGTACAAAAAAGAGCTCAATAAAGTTATTAATTCTACCAAATCTGGAGCGGGGGCCGAAGATGTTTATGTCCCCCAACTGTGGTACTTTGATCTGTTCGCTTTTACAAGGGACCAAGAAATACCCAGACAAGGGACATCCATGTCGAATCTAGACCCAGTGATCCAGCCGGACACCCCTGTCATACATGTAAGTACCTTTGTATTACAACACATTTTAATGTACATGCCAAAGTGGACTTAAATTTAAAAAATATAATTGTGAAATGTAGATAAAATGGCAGAATATATCCCTTCATGTACTGATAATTTATCTAGCTCAACGGTTGAGGCCTTTCCATTTACAAGTGTCGTTTTCACATTTTTGCTGTATATGGGTGGTATAGTGTGAAGATTAATTTCTTTGTCTTTGTGATTTACCATTTGTTTTTTGTTCATGCAGGACACAGAAGAGGCCGTCTCCACACCTCCAACTGAACAAGACAGCATGGCGTTGATCCAAGATGAAGAAGAGCCACCATCCTCATCTGTGCGGCGCCGGCTTTCACTTTCAGGAAAGAAAAGGAAGGCTCCCACCTCGGCTACCACCTTGGCTACTCCTGAATTGGTGGAAATTGCGAAAAAAGTGCTGACGGCAGAAAAAGACCAACCTAAAATAACAGGGTTTGCATACTTCGCTAATGAGAAGCTCCCTACACTGGATCCTGTTCAGCGGCTTCATGCAGAGAGACTCATGTTTGAGGTACTGACTGAAGCGTCTTTTGGAAACCTGGATAACAGATATGTCGTCATGCCAAGACCGCAGTACCCGGACTACTCATGGCCGCACAATCCTGTGCCGAACCCAATTGGGCAAAATCCAGCAAACCCAAACGCTGGTGCTCCCCCTTATTTTTATACACCGCAGAGGCAGCGTGGTAATGGCAATTATGATCCATCTTACCAGCAGTTGTAGTTTTAAAAATGTTTTACAAAAGTATTTTTTTGTTGTTTATATATTTTTTACATTGATCCATTTTTTAATAAAAATCTTATTTAATGAATTGTGGTATTTTCTTATGTAATGTCAACTATTAAAATGTTGTATTTTTATTACATCTACTTGTCACACACGGGGTCATGGACTACCAGCTGTCATAGAAGTTCCATCATAGGGAAAAAATGAAATGAAAAAAATTTCAAAAATTAACATTTCTTTTCAAGGCCCCTGGTCACACTAGCGCTAAAACCTTATACTAAAAAATAATACACCACACCTGCGTAGATAAACGTTCAATATAGCATATATATTTTTGTCATATATATGTAGATTTTTTTTTTTTAATTAAATGTAAACAACCAGAAAAAAAAAGAAAGATAATAATAACATAAAAAATTATAAACAAAATATTTACAAAATAAAAAATAATAAACAAAAAAAAAAAAATTAGTGAGGGCGGCCACCTTGTCCTGCCACTGCCCTCTCCAGCATCACCCCGTGCTCCAGCAGTGCAGCCATGGCGCTGTTCATTGCTGCCACTGCTGTGTGCATTCTCGCCATCAGCCGGCGGTGGGACACCAACAGGTCCTGGGTAGTTGGGATTTCTGTGGAGGTAAAGGTAACAGTTAATAGTGAATTCTGTTGCAACAACAACATGTACATGTTATGTTAATTAACACTTACGGTTATCGTCAGAGGACCCGCTGACCGCCCACCCAGAACCGGTTGCTCCGCCGGCTAGGGAAACACAGAAAAAAAATAATTATATCACAACAGCCATTACACATAAGACCTTACAAAGTTCTCAAACTTGTCTGAAGCTTATATAATGTGCGTTAATTACCTGATGGGGAGCCTGCATCCGTGTCATGGGATGATGCTGGAGAGAAGGCAACGTCTGGGCTGGAACCCACCGAGTCACGAGGGGGGTTGCTGCCAGTGAAGGGGTTGAAGGGTTGGAGAGGTGTGGTGAGGATGGTGGTGGAGGGGTAGCCGAGGAAGGAGATGGAGGTGGAGGGGTAGCTGGGGATGGTGGAGCCGCAGCAGCTGGTGAAGGTGGTGCTGTAAATAAAATATACAATTCAGTCAAATAATCCTTCTACTAACCCCGTTACTGCCAGTACTTCCATGCGCAATGTTCCCCTATGTTTAACATGGCGGGCGCAGGGTCTAGCGCTTGCACGTGTTCATGTGCGTTTGTCGTGCGCTGCGCATTTTCCCGGTGTGCGCCCATACGCGCTAGATGCTACATGTTGCATTTTTTTTTCGGTAAAAAAAAACAGAGATGATAGAGCCAGAGATGATGGAGACAGATGATAGAGCCAGAGATGATGGAGACAGAGATGATAGAGCCAGAGATGATGGAGACAGAGATGATAGAGCCAGAGATGATGGAGACAGATGATAGAGCCAGAGATGATGGAGACAGAGATGATAGAGCCAGAGATGATGGAGACAGACGATAGAGCCAGAGATGATGGAGACAGAGATGATAGAGCCAGAGATGATGGAGACAGAGATGATAGAGCCAGAGATGATGGAGACAGATGATAGAGCCAGAGAAGATGGAGACAGAGATGATAGAGCCAGAGATGATGGAGACAGATGATAGAGCCAGAGATGATGGAGACAGAGATGATAGAGCCAGAGATGATGGAGACAGAGATGATAGAGCCAGAGATGATGGAGACAGAGATGATAGAAATGTGACACATAGACAACGCATGCGCCAAAAAATAAATACTCACTCAGAGGCCTGCAGAGCTGGGCCCGGATGCTGGCGACCCTATCGCGTGAGCGGTATCGCAGGTCCGCCAGCTTCTTTCTGATCTGTGCTCTTGTGCGCCGCACATTAAATCGTCTCTGCAGGCCCCGCCGGATTCTTGCAGGCATACCCTTTTGTGGCGCATTGGATGCGCCACAGGTTGCCTGCAGTGGTAATCCAGGAGGTCCGTTTTCTTTATCAGATAACGGACCTCCTCATCAGACCATTTAGGCCCGCGCTGTCTCGCCGCCGCCATTGCCGCCACTACAAACAACAGCGCATTGGGTAACGCCAGCGTCATGACGTCACAGCGTGCGCACGTTACGTGCGAGCGCACTCGCGACGCAAAACGGTATTGCGATTGCAAAGAACCGCTTCTGCTCGAGAGCAATGGAAAGGAGTGCTGGTACGTCGTCTTTTATGACGCGGTCATCCAATCACAAAGCGAGAGAGCTGTGACAAATATTTATTAGATAAATAGTGACCACCAATCTATGATGAGGGGCGTGCAAAAGGTTGCGCTCAGTCACGCCTATCGAGGTCGTGACCTTTCACAGTACATGCAGTGTGGCACGTCCCAACGACCGCCAAAGTCGTTAAGGAGATCGCTAACCGCTTATGCGTCGTTAACGAGATCGTCCACTTTGGCAGCTACTAGCGACATTAAAACAATCACAAAAACGATCGCATTAGTATGCGTCGTTATCGTGATCGTTAGCGGGAACGTTTAGTGTGGCAGTACCTTAAGGTCTCTCACTATTTTACCTCATTAGCAATCAATCAACTAAGTTAAGACAGCAGGAGGCCATAAATGAACTAACAAATAAGCAACTATGCAGACCTACATGGATCATAAACCACTTTGAAAAAGTTTCATGACTTTACAGCATAAAGGGACAAGCACACTAAGTTGAAATGCCTAAATACCATTACATATGCTTGCAAAGATGAGTAGGAATAACTGTACACTTGCAGGATAAGTGCAGGAGTTGAATACTATTAGAAGCTGCTTGCTGACATAGAATAGAGTGACTGGACACATGCAGGATCAGTGCAGGAGTTGAATACCATTATGTTACATCTTTGTTTTGTGACTAATATGTTATATTATTGACACCGGTCTTCACTGACATTATGTTTAATGAGCAATACAATACCTTAATAGGACCTAACTGCTGGAAGTCGTTAATGGTGGACATGCTAATATTATAAAATAATCTCCCATGACAATTGCTTTAAGGCTACAGTCACACAAGCGTATATTCTGTCATCACAGGGAGTCGGGCTGATAATGCAAATCACACTCTGCACTCTGATCCCCTTGTCAGCATAGTATGATTTGATTCTCTCAGATGAGGAAAAGATGGAGAAAAAAATTCTCTATCTTCTCCATTCTGTCAGTTTGTGGAAATCGGACCGAACTCAAATGTCATCTGAGTACAGTCAGGTGGTTTCACTGACTCGCTGACTTGTATGGCCAAGTATGAGTCAAATATCAGATCAAACTCAGGTATGCTGCAATTTTTCCCTGAACCGGTTCTGTCCAAGGAAAAAAATTGAAACTTTTGGGGCTCGTGCATATAACCATATTTTCAGTCAGGGCCGGCGTCAGCACCCTGCACACCCGGGCAAGTGCCGGGGCCCTGAGCAGGCGGGGGGGCCCACTCGCCGTCTGGCAACCCGGCGCCCGTTAGCGGTGTCAGCACCGCCACTGGGCCCCCCCCGCTTGCTCAGGGCCCAGGCTGCGGCCGGCTCAATACTCACCTCTCCCCGTGCCTCCGCTGCCGAAGCTCCGCCTCCGGGATCCAGGGGGCGCCTGCAGGACGCCGGCGCTTCCTCTCACAGCAGCGCCGCTGAATGACGTCATCATTCAGCGGCCGGATGTGGCAGTGAGTGCGCAGACGCCAGACAGGTGAGATGTTTGTGTGTGTGTCTGTGTATGTGTCTCTGTGTGTATGTAGTGCAATGCTTTGTGTGTGTGTGTGTGTGTGTGTGTCTGCTGTATGTGTGATGGTGGTGGGGGAGGGCAGTGATGATGATGATGGGGAGGCAGTGTTGATTGATGATGATGGGCAGGCAATTATATTGCTGTGGAGACAATGATGATTATGGGCAGAAATTGATGATGATGGGCAGGCAGTGATGATGATGGACAGGCAGTGATGATGATGGGCAGGCAGTGATGATGATGGGCAGGCAGTGATGATGATGGGCAGGCAATGATATTGATGGGGAGGCAATGATGATTATGGGCAGGCATTGATGATGATGGACAGGCATTGATGTTGATGGGCAGGCAGTGATGTTGATGGGAAGGCATTGATGATGATGGGCAGGCAGTGATGATGATGGGCAGGCAGTGATGATGATGGGGAGGCAATGATGATTATGGGCAGGCATTGATGATGATGGGCAGGCAGTGATGATGATGGGCAGGCAATGATGATGATGGGAGTCTTTCCACGGCGCCCTTTCCTGAGCCGTAACAGTGCAGAACGCAGCACAGTGCAGGGGAGAGCTCCATATTTTGTATGGAGCTTTATATGGGGACCAGTATCCTGTATGGAGCATTATATGGGGATGGAGGGGTGACATCCTGCATGGGGTATTATATGGGTGATGAGGGGAAACTATGTGGTGCCCATAATATTGTATGGAGGACTGTACTGTCCAGTCTGTACTGTGCGCTGTGAGGATTTGGCGGTTTTTGAGCTAATGTACAATTTACAATAGCTATCAGTCGTAATGGAAGAAGAGAAGTGTTTGGCGTTGTGCTATACCCATATTTCTCTGCAGTATCTGTGCATCATGAATCGTGGTCTGTGTTTAGGGGGCCCACTGAGGCTCTTTCGCCCGGGGCCCATGAAAACCTGGAGCCGGCCCTGTTTTCAGTCTGACAGCAATCCGACAAAACATGACATTGCACTGACATCAATGTTAGTCTATTGGGCTGTTAACGTGATCTTTTTCTTGGACACAGCCGGTTAGGATCCGATCAGAGTGTGATTTGCATAGTTCACCCTATTCTCTTGGGTGACAGAAAATACTGTAGTGTGTTCTTAAGGAAGAGTAATCAATCTTACAATGTACAACAACATACTATATGTAGCTAAAGAGGTTATCTGGGCTTTCTGTATAATTAGTATGTGCATCTAGGCTGCAAAATGCTGACAGTATGTAAAGGGTATGCCACACTAAACAGCGTCGCTAACGAGATCGCTAAAATACGTCACTATTTAGCGATCTCGTTCGTGACGCTAACGTGTGTGGCATGTAGCAACGACGTGGCCCCTGCTGTGATCTCGCTGATCGTTCACTAGAGTTCTGGACCGTATTTAGATCGTTGGCGTCCCGCTGGTGAGCCTATATCGCTGTCTGGCACCTTTTGTGAGCGATGTGCGCTGTTTTTTACATCGCAATGACCGTTAAAGTCGTTAATGAGATCGCTAACCGCTTTTGAGTCGTTAACGAGATCACTAAGTGTGGCAGCTACTAGAGACATTAAAACGATCACAAAAACGATCTCATTAGCTTGCGTCGTTATTGAGATCGCTAACGAGATCACTAAGTGTGGCAGTAGTTTAATATACTCCATGTCAGCATTCTGCATGGTTGCCTAGATATCACACTTAGTCATGTGAGCAGCTCTCTCCTGATTCTGGAGGAGCTGCTCACACTCCAACTAGAGTTTTCCTGTCTGGCAGAGATTGGATGTAAAGTCATCAGGCCCCCAGTCACTGCCATGCCCTCCCCCTGCTCCAGGCTCCCTGTGCAGCACATAGTGGAAGACAGCAGGGGAATGACCAGTCCAGCTATTAGCAGGGATGTGACTGGAAGACAGAAATAAGAAGGTGCTGAACACCCAGTGCTCTCCTGAAACAACAGGAAGGAAAAGGCTTCCACATGGGTGAGTATAATGTGCTGTGTGTATCCATCTATCTCTCTATCCCTCTATCTATCTATCCATCTATTTATCTATCATCTATCTATCCATCTATCTATGATGTATCTATGTATCTGTGTCGACCCGCCACCACAATTGTGGGTTACCAGGGCAATGGGGTACTCAGAGCCGAGCCCATGGAAGTCTATGGGGATTGTCACAGGTAGCTGTGGCTCGGTCTGTGGCCCTAGCGGTCTGGCGTATGTTGGGGAATATTTACAGGGGATAGATATATTTACAGTTCGTGACGCCACCTGTAGTTTTCTGGTAATTTGTACCAGCGCTGCTGTTGAGCTCTGAGGGGATGGTGAGGCAGCTAGATGTCGGGTCCCCTACAGGTGGGACTCTTCCCTCAGGTCGGTAGTTAAAGCAGGGTTGTGCAGGCATGCAAGTAAATAACTCAGTCTCACACCGTCAGCGTCTTTCCATACCTTTACTTGTAAGATGGTAAGGCAGGTCCCAGGGAGGCTGATGGGGTTGATGGAGGATGAGCTTTGAGGCAACGGTTAAGCAAGTTAGGGGCCTCCTTTACTGTCCAATGATGATGAGTGCAACCAGCCTGAAGCGTAGTTCCCTCTATAATTCCAGCTATTCCAAAGCTGTTCTGCCCGGTCAGTGTTGTGGTCGGAGCCTTCCTGTGGGAGAGCTGAATTCCTATCTTGTCCTGCAGAGACTCAAGGTCCTCACTTCCCCTGACCCCAGTTACGTACTAACTCTTCAGGGCTGCTTGCCACGACCTAAGGTCCGGTAAGTCTCTGGTTTTCTTACCACTAAGCGTGAAGCTTTAGTGATCCTTCGGTCCCAGTGACCGGTAGCAATGTGCAGGTATCCTTGACCTATGGCACTTCTCTGTTCTCTTCCACTTTGCCCTTCGATTTGCTCACACTCCTAATAGATATCTCAGTCTGTCTTCCAGTGGGGCACAGCTCTGACTAGGCTGAGGTGAACTAGACCACCTGTACTAGCCTCCACTTTCTGAACTGCTAACAGGCTCAGACTGAACACGTCTGCTCTGTCCAAGGACAGGAATCTGACTGAATGAATCACTCCCCTCCACACCCCTGCTGGGTGTGTCCGAAGTGTACGTGATGTCATGAAGAGCCCTTAACTGTTACCTCTCCACTCATCCTCCTGGTATTGTGTACCAGGGCTACACATTCCCCCATGGTAAACGACAGCACTCCCGGGCTGTAAAATACAAAGAGACATTTTGTTTATGCATGAAACATTAAACATTAATTCGTCCCATCCGGGAGGTAAGGATGTCTTGAACGTTGCAAACAATAACATTATAGAAAAATACAAAAAGTATTAATGCATCAAAACATTCAATAAATACACAGTATTCTTGTGAAGGACCCGCACCAAACCTTCAACGTGGGTCCTGGGTGGGCTGCAGGACATCCGAATGCAGACCTCACTCAGTGCCACACCACACGGGTTTTCTGTTCAGAGGTAAGTCAAGGCTTCATGTGAAACCATTAAAAGGCACCTTAGTGCAACTATTTACAGGATACAGTTTTTGGGCTGGCTCAGTCCTCAGCCTCTGAGTCCATTATAAGACATAATAGGGAAAAACACATATATATATATAGACTTTTTACAGTATTCACATTAATTTGTTATAATCACTGCTGATATCTAATGGGTAACTTCCCTTTGGTGGTTCGCTCTGATCTACGTGGTGTAGCTTCAGGTATATCAAGTTGCGATCTGTCTGCACTGCGTAACGGCAAACTATAGAACTGCCTCAATCTTTCTATGGATCTGGCAAGCGTACTGATGGCTGGGCGGTGTGAGTCAGCTTCACCAGGGGATCCCATAGTATGGGGCGCTGCTTCTGATGATCCTTCTTGAGGTTCCACAGGTTGAGGTGTTGCTGGAATGGGTAACTCCTGAACGGGCTCAACTGGCACCACGGGCACAACTGGAGGTAGAACTTCCTCTTGTGGCTGATAAAACTGCAACACTGGAATTATCACAGCATCTCCCAGTCGGGGCCAATCCGCAGGAAAATCTCCCAGATCTGTGTGTATGACCTCTTCCTTTCTTTCTCCTTGATTGATGACAGGGTTCTTTTCACAACGCTTTAAGGGTTCTGGACACAATTTCAAATGGTCTCTGGACACAGTGGTTGTTGTTCTTCCTCCGTCCTTACTGACGACACAAACTTTTCTGTTGTCATATTTAGAATCTTGTATGACGTAGGGTTCTTGCTCCCACTGGTTATCCAATTTGTGCATCTTCCTTTTTTCTTTTTAATACTACTTCTCCAGGCATCAAAGGCTTGGCAGGAGCATTTCGGTTGTAAACATCTTCCTGTTTCTCCCGTGCCTTGTTGAGACTTTCCTCTACACAGATCTGTACTCTTCTGTATTGCTCTTGCCGATTGATGTCCCAGTTTTCAATGGCGTCGTCTGCCTCCGGTTCTACCACTCCAAGTTCTAAATCCATTGGTAGTTTTCCGGGCCTTGCTCTCATAAGATAGGCTGGAGTGCAGTTAGTGGAACTGACAGGTATATGGTTATACAAATCAACCAAATCAGGTAGTAAATCCGGCCATCGATTCCTGTCTTCCAACGGTATGGATCTCAACAAATCCAGATCTACTTGGCGACAGTTTGACGTGGTCCAGGGCCACAATCTCCAGGGGACGAGTCGTCCGGATAGGTTGCAGGGGTGCCTTCTGACTACCGTAGTCCTTTCTTCTGAGACCACAGGGTCCACAGTTCCGACACCACCTCTCGATGGAGCTGCGCATCCCTACCCAGTAGAACCGGCATCTCAACAGGGTCTCCAGCTTTCTCCAGCCAAAGTGTCCTGCTTGATCGTGGTACGCTTCCAACACCATTGGGACGTCTGCCTTGGGGACCACGATTTGCCAGACCATCTCATGGGTTCTGGGGTTGACGTATCTCCTGCACAACTTCTCACGGTATAGGAACAACCTGCTTTTCTCGTTCCACAGGAGCTTTGCTGACATAGGTGCATCCTTTTCCAAGGAGGAACCTTCCTGTTTTAACAACTCCTTGATGCGGCTGACCACTGGATCACTGTCCTGAGTCTCTTTCCAGCTGTGATGGGGTAAAGGATTTAATGTTGCACCATACTGCTTTCTGTGGACTCGATGCTCGTGGACTACCCCATTTCGATGGAACGCAGGTAGCTCAATTTCTTCCAGGTCGTCCGATTCTTCTTCCGTGTCAGAGTCATGCGGCATTCGGGACAATGCGTCGGCATTAGCATTCTTTCGACCTGCCCGGTACTTGATAGTAAACTGGTAATTGGACAACCGAGCCATCCATCGCTGCTCCATGGCACCCAGCTTGGCAGTCTCCAGGTGCGTTAAGGGGTTGTTATCTGTAAACGCAGTGAACTTATTAGAGGCCAGATAATGCTTAAATCTTTCAGTAATGGCCCAGACCAGCGCCAGAAACTCCAGCTTGAAGCTGCTATAATTTTCCGGATTCCTTTCAGTTGGCCTGAGTTTTCTGCTGGCATATGCGATGACTTTTTCTTGGCCATTCTGCTTCTGACTGAGAACTGCTCCCAAACCTTCATTACTGGCGTCGGTGTACAACAGGAACGGTTGGCTGTAATCAGGATAGGTTAAGATCTCATCACCTGTAAGGATCTCTTTCATCTTTTGGAATGCTTCAGCCTGTTCTTTACCCCAATTAAAGGGAAGGTTTCTGCTCTTTAGGGATTGTCCTACCAGGAGGTCCTGTAAAGGAGCTGCCTTCTTCGTGTAATCTTTCACGAATCTCCTGTAGTAACCCGTTAGTCCCAGGAACTGTCGCACTTCCTTAAGGTTCTTCGGCTCCGGCCACTTCTGGATGGCAGTGACTTTCTCTGGGTCCGGCGCTACTCCTTCCGAACTGACGATGTGCCCCAAGTATTGTACCTTCTGTTTGAGTAGATGGCATTTTGAGGGTTTCAACTTCATCCCGTACCTGGACAGGGACTCGAATACTTCTGCCAGGTGCTTCAGATGGTCCTCATATGTCTTGGAATACACGATAACGTCGTCTAGGTATAGCAGCACGGTTTCAAAATTGAGATGTCCCAGACAGTTTTCCATCACTCTCTGAAATGTTCCTGGGGCACTGCTGAGCCCAAACGGCATTCTGTCGAACTCACAGAGCCCCATTGGGGTGGTGAAAGCCGTTTTCTCACGATCCTCCTCAGCCACAGCCACTTGCCAGTAACCACTAGTCAGATCGAGGGTAGAAAAGTAGTTAGCCGTTTTCAGAGCAGCTAATGATTCCTCTATACGTGGTAACGGGTATGCATCCTTGGGGTTTATGCGGTTCACCTGCCTGTAATCCACACACATTCTCATACTACCATCTTTCTTTTTAACCAGAACTAGAGGGGCTGCCCAGGGGCTACAACTATCCCTTATCACCCCGGCTTTCTTCATATCATTCAACATTTCTTTAGCCTTCTGATAATGAGCTGGAGGTATGGGCCTATACCGCTCTTTGATGGGAGGATGACTGCCTGTAGGGATATGATGTTGTACTCCCTTAATTATCCCAAAATCAAGTGGATTCTTGCTAAACACTTGGGCATACTCTTGCACCACCCGTAATACCCCTTGCTTCTGGTGAGCGGGAGTGGTGTCCGTCCCAACATGGAGTTGCTGACACCATTCCGCCACCTCGGTTGCTGGGTCATTGTCCTCCGCTATTTGACGGGAGTCTAAGGACTCAGTCGGGAGAATAGAATTATTGTCAACAGCATGTAGTTTAGCAATAGTTGCATAACGGGGTAAGTTTACCTCATCATCTCCCCAATTGAGAAGCCGTACCGGTACTCTTCCATTCACCACTTCTACTACTCCTCTAGCAGTCATAAGTGTAGGTCTATGTTCTGAATGGTGGGGTTCTACTACAGCTTGGTAATTTGTCCTCTCAGACCTATGGCTGCCCTGCACCAGATTATCATTTCACTCATTGGGGGTATCACAATAGGATCCGAGTCAGTGACCCGTACATTACCAATTTCGCCGTCTGTAAGCTTCGCTTGCTGCTGACACACCAGGGCCCGGATCTCTCTTTGGATTACTCCTCTCTGCCTTGGTCGGGCAATCTCAGCGAGCTGTTGGAGCAAGAACACAACTTCTCCCAAACAATTACCGATAATGTTAGTACCCAAAATTATATTTAAACCGTTCTCCTCATTTACAGTCTTTACTACCAGAAGCCCCTGGTCTTTCAACTCCTCTCTGCCCACCTTTACATCTACACATTTTGTCCCGAGTACTTCTACGGAAGACCATTAGAAGCATACACGGTAAAGTCAAGGCTCGGAGGTTTAAGACTGTCCAATGACCAGTACTTGGTATATAGGGCATCAGGTATTAGGGTCACCTGCGACCCAGTGTCTAACAATGCCGGAACAGCAATACCATCTAGAATAATAGACAGGTAGGGTCGCCCGCCCACATACCTGCGGTTCCAGTCTAGGGGCCTGACGGGTATTCTCCTGGGTGTTGGCCCTTGGACCCAGGTTCTGCCCGTTTAAAGGACACTGTGGAGACAGATGACCTTTCCGGTTGCAGCGATAACAGATGATCTCCCGACGAGGAGGGTGTTGATCAGAGGTCGCTCCTGGGGGTGGCGTTGTCCTCCTCCGGGGGGGCGACGTCTTCTTTCTTCTCCGGTGCATCCACGGGACGTCTTCTGGGCAGTCAGCTAACAAGATCTTCCCTTCCTCCTCTTTCCGCAGCTGTAGGGCACTCATCACAGCGGCCAGATTTTTAGTCAGCTGGCGCACCTCTGAGCGCAGACAGTCCAATTCACTAGGAGGTGTCACCGGCGTCTTGGCTTCGGCCACTAGCGGGGAAAAGGGGTTTACTGCCGGTTCCAGAGTGACTTCACCCCGATGATGTTGGGTTGCCACCTCAGGTTTGCCCAGGGGCCGCAGCCCTTTTATTGCCATGTCTTTTAGGGCATCAAAGGTAGCATCCGGATGATCTAAGGACCACCAATTTACAGTTCTGCGTTCCTCTTGGGATCTCAATCCCTGTATAAATTGTTCTTTCAGCATTTTATTCTCGTCGATAGCATTTAAATTGTTAATTTGCTTGAGGGCTCTCAGGGCTCCCTGTAGTCGGCAAGCGTAGTCCCGGATGCTGTCACCTGGCTGTTGTGAACAGTGATAGAAGGCCATCCGGAGATCCGTTTCTGTGCGGTCTTCAAATATGGCATGCAGCTTAAGGAAGATCGCAGGTACCGACTCCTGATCAACGGTATCCCAAGTCTCCACTTCCCTCTCAGCAGCGCCAGTTAGCTGCCCTATCAGCACAGCAGCTTTTTGTCTCTCAGGCATGGAGTACATTTCTAGGATGCTGCATAACTTCCGCTTGAAGCCTGCTAAAGTGCCTGGCTCACCGCTGTATTGGGGAAGCCATTTCGCCCCAGGCATATATGGGAGCGTTAGTGGCATGATCGGGACTACCGGACTGGGTGCAGGGCCTGCGCCCCCATCTGGCGCTACAATACCAAGCGGTGCGGGATTGGGGCCTCCGGCCGGGGCCGCACTGTCAGCCGGTTGTTGTGACATCTTAGCGCCCCCTTGGTTAAACGGAGCCTACCGGTTTCAGACGCTGCTACTTCACAGGCACCGCAGTGAGAGCAGGACCTTCGTCGCCGGCGCTCTGATGTCAGAGCGTTCACTTCCTGTCGCAGGACCTGCCGATGAGTCAGAGCCGGGGGCGTGTCCAAGACTTTGCGCGCTCTTTCAGGTACGCCCACCTTCTTCTCCAGCGCCTTAGGGCGCGAATCTGGCGGCAAATATGGCGGTATTTGGCGCCAAACAACAGCAACAGTCTTTTTCACCAGAACACTCCACAGGCACACAGGGCTCGCAATGCTGCAAGTTTCGTATCCTGTTCGTGACGCCAAAGTTTTTGTGTCGACCCGCCACCACAATTGTGGGTTACCAGGGCAATGGGGTACTCAGAGCCGAGCCCATGGAAGTCTATGGGGATTGTCACAGGTAGCTGTGGCTCGGTCTGTGGCCCTAGCGGTCTGGCGTATGTTGGGGGAATATTTACAGGGGATAGATATATTTACAGTTCGTGACGCCACCTGTAGTTTTCTGGTAATTTGTACCAGCGCTGCTGTTGAGCTCTGAGGGGATGGTGAGGCAGCTAGATGTCGGGTCCCCTACAGGTGGGACTCTTCCCTCAGGTCGGTAGTTAAAGCAGGGTTGTGCAGGCATGCAAGTAAATAACTCAGTTTTACACCGTCAGCGTCTTTCCATACCTTTACTTGTAAGATGGTAAGGCAGGTCCCAGGGAGGCTGATGGGGTTGATGGAGGATGAGCTTTGAGGCAACGGTTTAAGCAAGTTAGGGGCCTCCTTTACTGTCCAATGATGATGAGTGCAACCAGCCTGAAGCGTAGTTCCCTCTATAATTCCAGCTATTCCAAAGCTGTTCTGCCGGTCAGTGTTGTGGTCGGAGCCTTCCTGTGGGAGAGCTGAATTCCTATCTTGTCCTGCAGAGACTCAAGGTCCTCACTTCCCCTGACCCCAGTTACGTACTAACTCTTCAGGGCTGCTTGCCACGACCTAAGGTCCGGTAAGTCTCTGGTTTTCTTACCACTAAGCGTGAAGCTTTAGTGATCCTTCGGTCCCCAGTGACCGGTAGCAATGTGCAGGTATCCTTGACCTATGGCACTTCTCTGTTCTCTTCCACTTTGCCCTTCGATTTGCTCACACTCCTAATAGATATCTCAGTCTGTCTTCCAGTGGGGCACAGCTCTGACTAGGCTGAGGTGAACTAGACCACCTGTACTAGCCTCCACTTTCTGAACTGCTAACAGGCTCAGACTGAACACGTCTGCTCTGTCCAAGGACAGGAATCTGACTGAATGAATCACTCCCCTCCACACCCCTGCTGGGTGTGTCCGAAGTGTACGTGATGTCATGAAGAGCCCTTAACTGTTACCTCTCCACTCATCCTCCTGGTATTGTGTACCAGGGCTACACATATCTATAAACTATCTATCTAATAGACATGAAAAGAAGGGTGAGGAGTCTCAACGCAGAGTCCAGATTGCAGGAATAGAGCTGGAGGGTGGGTATCCAGCTCATGAACACAGCACTAAAGCACAAAAAGGAAGGATCCGTAGATAGCACTCCATACAGGTAAAATTCAAACAAGTTTATTTAGTCCATAATTAAAAGAAAAAATGCACAAAAACAACCGACGCGTTTTTAGTCATAGGATGTCAGAAAGTGAATGAAGAGAAACATATACACTGCAGACATCTAATACAATATACCACATGATTGGTGTCACAGTTGATAAAAGACATGATAGTATGTTTAATTGTGGATGTGATAAGAAAAGATTTTGTTCTATTAAGGGTGTAATGACATGCATTATATCTATTTCCCTCACATTTGTGGAAACCCTTTATAGAGAGCCAGGTGGAGGAAGAGCTATGATTCTTTAATAGGCTAGGAGATAACATGTTGTCAAGGGTGAGTCCCCTCTTGGCAACACATCTGCAACCTTGCTTAGTGATAGTGTTCAGGGTATCATCTTGGCTCGTGAATGGTAAATATTTGCGAATAATATTGCTGATTTTATATAACTAGGGGATATAAGGGGTAGAAAATGTTAAGCTTGGTTGGACATTGTTCACACGAGGCTCGTTTAATTTCTTGAGTATTGTAGCCTCTGTCAATGAGGCGTTTGCGGATTATAACACTTTCTTTGTTAAATTATGTAAAAGTGGAACAAATGTGTTTACCACAAATTGAATTCACCAACAGGTATGGCTTGAATAGTGTTATAGCAGAGGTCCCTCAAGTCAAAGACCCCATCTATGCTATATAAGTCTGACGGTCACTTTAAGTCAACAACAATTGAATGTTCTTTTTTTTTCAGAAATTAATGAGTCCTTGCTATCAATAGAACTAACGTGTCCTTGCTAAAGTTATCAGAATGTGTGTTCCTTCTTTGTATCAATGAGAACTAACGTGTCCTTGCTAAAGTCATCAGAATATGTCTGAAGAAACTTACATGTCTTTGTTAATTCATCGGGTGAAATTAGATAAAATGTTTCAATTACAAACATAAGAACAGAAACCAGTTTTGTACAGCTAAATTGTATGATCGGACCATATATGGTAAATCCTTTTTCCTGCCTCCAGGGTGTGTATATAAACCCTATACTTTGTAATAAAGTTAGAGTCTGTTGACACATACTATCTGTCTTGTGTCTTATTCTCTCCGGTACTGCATACCAAAGGATAGAAGCAGCAAGATAGCAGTGACGACAATAGTATGGGTAGGGTGGGAACTAGAATGATGTAAAACGGTATCACCAGAAACCTGTTTGTGAAACAGTGATGTATCTACTTTGTGTGTGACTGAATTGCTGGACAATTTAATATCCAAGAAGGAAATTTCTTTAGAAGGGCCATTGACTGTAAATTTTTAGTTGTGGTTATTAGAATTGATGTGTAAAGAAAATTTATTAATCAAGGACAGGTCACCCTGCCAACCCAGTAGCAGATCGTCCACATATCTCCCAAACCATAATATACAATTAAAGAACGGATTGTTGGTGGAGAAAATGAATTCTTCCTCCCACCTGTTTTGATACAGGAAAGATGTATATCTTTGTACCGTGTTATGTCTTTCTATATCAATTAAGGAATTTGCTCCTAAGACCTTGTGGGGGCATCACAAAATATTACCAGACCCCAATCAGAGGACAATAAAACTTTCACTCCTTATCTAAGAACTGATCCAATATTTATGGCCACAGCTGTTCATCCCTCTCCCATATTGATAGTTCTGCTTTACGTCACTTGTCTTATCTATTGCACTATTCCTGTGTCCTGTTGTGTATAAATATGCGATTCTTCAGATTTTGTATTAGTCTTTGCCTGATGAAGAGACCTGAGTAGTCTCGAAAGCTTGCAATTTGTTACCATCTTTTCATAGTAACATAGTTATTAAGGTTGAAGGAAGACTTTAAGTCCATCTAGTTCAACCCATATCCTATCCTAACCTGCCCTAACATGTTGATCCAGAGGAAAGCAAAAAAACCCCAAGTGGCAAACAGTAAGCTTCACATTGGGGAAAAAAATTCCTTCCCGACTCCACATACGGCAATCAGACTAGCTCCCTGGATCAACGCTGTATCTAGGAAACTAGTGAATATAGCCTGTAATATTATACTTTTCAAGAAAGGCATCCAGTCCCCTCTTAAATTTTAGTAAGGAATCACTCATTACAACATTAGACGGCAGAGAGTTCCATAGTCTCACTGCTCTTACAGTAAAGAATCTGCATCTGTGATTATGGCTAAACCTTCTTTCCTCCAGACGTAGAGGATGCCCCCTCGTCCCCGTCACAGGTCTAAGAGTAAAAAGATCATTAGAAAGGTCTTTGTACTGTCCCCTCATATATTTGTACATTGTAATAAGATCACCCCTAAGCCTTCGTTTTTCCAAACTAAATAACCCCAAGTGTAATAACCTGTCTTGGTATTGCAGACCCCCAGTTCTCTAATAACCTTGGTCGCTCTTCTCTGCACCCGCTCCAGTTCAGCTATGTCTTTCTTATACACCGGAGACCAGAACTGCACACAGTATTCTAAGTGTGGTCGCACCAGTGACTTGTATAGAGGTAAAATTATGTTCTCCTCATGAGCATCTATGCCTCGTCTAATGCATCCCATTATTTTATTTGCCTTGGCAGCAGCTGCCTGACATTGGCCACTAAATGTGAGTTTGTCGTCCACCCATACACCCAAGTCTTTTTCAGTGACAGTTTTGCCCAGTGTTTTACAATTAAGCACATAATTATACATCTTATTTGTTCTACCCAAGTGCATGACCTTACATTTATCCCTATTAAAGCTCATTTGCCATTTATCAGCCCAAGCTTCTAGTTTACATAAATCCTCCTGTAATATAAAATTATCCTCCTCTGTATTTATTACCCTGCAGAGTTTAGTGTCATCTGCAAATATTGAAATACTACTCTGTATGCCCCCTACAAGGTCATTAATAAATATGTTAAAGAAAGCGGCCCCAATACTGACCCCTGTGGTACCCCACTGCTAACCGTGACCCAGTCCGAGTGTGCTCCATTAATAACCACCCTTTGTTTTCTATCCATGAGCCAGTTCTTAACCCACTTACACATATTTTCCCCTATCCCCATTGTTCTCATTTTATGTATCAACCTTTTGTGTGGCACTGTATCAAAAGCTTTTGAGAAGTCCATGAACACCATGTCCACTGCATTCCCTTGGTCCAGTCCTGAACTTACCCCTTCATAAAAGCTTATCAGATTAGTCTGACAAGAACGGTCCCTCGTAAACCCATGCTGATACTGTGTCATGAGGTTATTCAGCTTCAGTTAGCCATTAAAAGGTATCAACCACTGAGGACTCTCAATTCTAAATATTTTTCCTCCCACCTGGACATGTATATAATTGTAAGGGATGGTGAAAACCTCAAGTCCATTGGAGCATCAAACATCTGTAAATAAAACTTGGAATTAAACATGAAGAAATTATGGTGAAGTTAATATTGAAGTGCCAAAATGATGAATTGTTTAAGATTGGAAGAATACTGGCTATAGTGGCTGAGATGGCGGTGAATGGCTGAAATGGCCAGGTGATTGGGAATGGTGGTATAGAGGTTCACAACATCAAAGGTCGTGAACCAATAGTCATCATTCCAAGGAAATTGGTCAAATACATTAAGAAAAGAGGTTGTGTCCTTGAAGTACCCAGGAGTCCTGATGACTAGTGGGTGTAGGTGGTCGTCCACCCATTGACTCAAATTTTCATTTAAGTACCCAATGCCTGAAATAATTGGTCGGAGGGGAGGAGGAAATACCCCCTTAAAATTTTAAGTAGTCCATGAAATATGGGCATAATAGGATGATCTACTAATAACCATCTGTGTAATTTATTATGGATGACCCTCAAAGACATACCTTCCCCCAGTACCTGGGATAAGGTGTATTTGAAGGTAGGATCTGAATCAAGAAGTAAGTAAATCCCTCTCCCACCAATGTTTAGACTTTTCTAAGTGAGGATTGGCATAGTTAGGACCTGGAAAACGAGAAGAGCCTTAACGTGGCTTCCAGGTACACATAAATTGGCCTTTTTATGCGCTAAGACTTCTCAGTTTTTCATATTTCTAAGGCAGTGATGCAATTAATTTTTCATATTTTTCATATTTTGTGTCCGCAAGCTATAGCGCTACAGTGTGCTACCTTTTTTTCTTGAATGTGTATGTGTTAGTGACTCTAGGTTTTAGCACCTGTTCACACTGGATCTATGTTTGGATGTGCCGGTCAGTTTTTTGATATGTATTCTATTGACTGTCAAAAGACATTTTTTTACCGATGATTCATCTTGCAATAATGAAAATACTTGTGGGCCTTCTCCTGTTGAGGATACTTCTACCTTGTCTCTGAGAGAACATAATGCTGTTCTCACTTTAACATCATTACAAGACATTGCCTCTAGCTCTCATTTTGTGTGGGATAAAGATTTCATTGTTATGCCTAATAATTCAACATACTATCCTTTACAGTCCCAAGTTCCTGCCCTTGATTTCTTCTAAACATTGGTGGAGAGGGATTTAAAATTACTTCATGCCCAAATTTTGTCTAGTAATCATTTCAGCAATACCACTTCTAGTGAATTTAGAGTCAACAGTGACATACAAGCCAATCCCTATCTAACCCTTTAGACAATCGGATAAGGGAGGCTGCATTACAGTATTTGATACATCTCTATACATTATATTGGTTGATGATATCCTCCCTGATATCTCTACTTACACACTTCTTCATTCAGATCCTACCAATACCTTCAAATACACTTTATCCCAGGTACTGGGGAAAGTATGTCTTTGAGGGTTATCGATAATAAATTGCACAGATGGTTATTAGATCATCCTATCATGCCCATATTTCATTGACTAGCTAAAACTCACTAGGGGGTATTTCATCCTCCCGACCAATTATTTCAGGCATTGGGTCCTTAAATGAAAATTTGAGTCAATGGGTGGACGACCACCTACAACCACTAGTCATCAGGACTCCTAAGTACCTCAAGGACACAACCTCTGTTCTTAATGTATTTGACCAATTTCCTGGAACAACGGGAAGAAAAGGGAAGGAAAAACCAAGTAGGAGAGGATGAGGATATGCATACCGACAAATCATTAAGCAACAGTCTTCTGAACAACACTCCAAATGTCTCCTCAAGCAACCAACACCTCCAACTCTAGAACCAGGTAGTATGAAGCTAACACTGGTAATCCTTGTTTGCAAGAAGTGATTATATATAGCAGAGGGGTGTGGCAAAGACTGAACAGCTGAGACCATCAAAGCAGGAAAGCTCCATGAGCTCTTAACTGAACAGATTAACCCCTGCACTGCTAGCAGAAACCTGCACTATTTAATATGCTGGTGAAGTTTTTCTAATCAGTGCAGGAGTACGTAAATTAGACACAGCGGTTTTGTGGCCCCTCTCTATCACGGTAAACCCATGATAGGTTCTTCCCAGCCTGATAATATAAGCCCGCTGCTGTCTGCTTTACCTTAGCTGGTTTTGCAAAATAGGGGTGACCCCACTTCATTTTTTTCATTTATTTTTTTGGTTAATACAAAGCTGGACAATAAGCGCAACATGCCAGGCACTAAAGGGTGACATTTTCTAATGTATTGTGTGGTTGTGAAGTTATATCCAGTTATCTGCTGGATATCTATTATCTATCTATCTATCTATCTATCTATCTATCTATCTAATCTATCATTATCTTTGCAAATCTTTAAAGAGAACCTGTTACCAGAAAAAAGTCTTTTTAACCTGCAGATATGGTGTTAATCTTCAGGTTACTAGTGTTATTAACCTACCCAGCACCCGCACTTAGCCAAACGCTGCAAGAACAAAATTAACTTTATTGACCTTGGCAGCATCCCTGTTTCATTTGTGAGGATGGCGCCAGTGCCGGTTCAGTCACCGCTCAGAGTATAGAGAGCATACAGAGCAATGGCTGTTACTGCACCCCTCACTCTGACTGACAGCCAGCCCCGATGCAGAGACAGTGTTAATCAGTACCTTGGGTGCAGTTTCAGCTACTGCTTGGTGGCTGAACGGTACAAGCTCTGTAGTTGCCATGACTTTTATGTATTTTCCCTTGTATATCTAATTATATTCCTTTGCATTTTAGTCTGGCACTATGTGTTACTTGAGTGGTTTACCATTTTCTGATATTAACGTGTGTTTATTGTGATTTTAAAATTGTATGTGCAGGCACTCTTTCCTGTTGTTAATGACACCTTCTCACCATTTGTTACAATAAAGGTCTTTTATTTGTTTTTCCACCTATGTCTTATTGTCATTTTTCATACCACTTATTCAGATTTTCTTTTCTTGATTTCTCTGCATTACCCGAATGGTAAGCCATTGCTATCCATGCACATTTATTGCATTAATATTGTGTTATTCTCATACTGTATACTTTATATTTTTAGTTTTGCTTTTTACAAGTGTAAGATGAAAAATGTGCTTCACCTGTAAAAACTGTCTTGACGAAATCCAAACCACGAACCTGAGGCAATATGTGGTAAAACTACAAGTGGTTCTTTGACATGATTTTGACCATGTGAAAACATAAAGGTGCGCTCATTTACTAAATTTTTTATCATTGCTTAAGGTGTTTCTCATCTGGAATTTTTTACATATCAGTGTTTGTGATAAACACGGGTTAGGGGCATAAAGCAGGGTGTGATGGAGGATTTGGTTGTGCAATGTCATACAGAAGCTGGGACTTACTGGTCAAAGCTGTCAACTGTGCAGTCAGGGATGAATGTTTCCTGTAGTGCAGACTTCTGTCTTTTGCATGACCCTCCTCTCGTGGAGTGGACAGCACAGTGGTGGGGTTGGCCATGAGTTCTTTCTCCGTGACTCTAAGGCCGGGGTCACACTGGCGACAAAATCGGACGACTGCAAAGCGATGAAATATCGCATTGCAGTCGGACCAATGTTAATCTATGGAGCAGCTCCCACCATCCGATTTTTTGTCGTCCGTTTTATACGTGCGAGTGAAATCGCAGCATGCTGTGATTGTCACCGATTGTGGGTCGATAGTCGCCAATGAAAGTCTATGGGTGCGATGAAAAATCGGATTACAAACGGACCGCATGTGTGACTTGCGATTAAATCGCACCGGTGTCCTTTAGAAAAGCCGGCAATTCATCCCCGGCTATACTGTAAAATCACACTGACAGCTTTAATAAAGAATAGAAAGAATAGATATATACACATAGAATACATATATACTGTATATATATATATAATATATATATATATATATATATACAGTACAGACCAAAAGTTTGGACACACCTCATTTAAAGATTTTTCTGTATCTTCATGACTATGAAAATTGTACATTCACACTGAAGGCATCAAAACTGTGAATTAACACATGTGGAATTATAGACTTAACAAAAAAGTGTGTAACAACTGAAAATATGTCTTATATTCTAGGTTCCTCAAAGTAGCCACCTTTTGCTTTGATGACTGCTTTGCACACTCTTGGCATTCTCTTGATGAGCTTCAAGAGGTAGTCACCGGAAATGGTCTTCCAACAATCTTGAAGGAGATTCCAACAATCTTGAAGCAGAGATGCTTAACGCTTGTTGGCCCTTTTGCCTTCACTCTGCGGTCCAGCTCACCCCAAACCATCTTGATTGGGTTCAGATCTGGTGACTGTGGAGGTCAGGTCATCTGGCGTAGCACCCCATCACTCTCCTTCTTGGTCAAATAGCCCTTACACAGCCTGGAGGTGTGTTTGGGGTCATTGTCCTGTTGAAAAATAAATGATGGTCCAACTAAATGCAAACCAGATGGAATAGCATGCGCTGCAAGATGCTGTGGTAGCCATGCTGGTTCAGTATGCCTTCAATTTTGAATAAATCCCCAACAGTGTCACCAGCAAAGCACCCCCACACCATCACACCTCCTCCTCCTCCATGCTTCACGGTGGGAACCAGGCATGTAACATAGTAACATAGTTATTAAGGTTGAAGGAAGACTTTAAGTCCATCTAGTTCAACCCATATCCTATCCTAAGCTGCCCTAACATGTTGATCCAGAGGAAGGCAAAAAAAACCCAAGTGGCAAACAGTAAGCCTCACATTGGGGAAAAAAATTCCTTCCCGACTCCACATACGGCAATCAGACTAGCTCCCTGGATCAACGCAGTATCTAGGAAACTAGTGAATATAGCCTGTAATATTATACTTTTCAAGAAAGGCATCCAGTCCCTTCTTAAATTTTAGTATGGAATCACTCATTACAACATTAGACGGCAGAGAGTTCCATAGTCTCACTGCTCTTACAGTAAAGAATCTGCGTCTGTGATTATGGCTAAACCTTCTTTCCTCCAGACATAGAGGATGCCCCCTTGTCCCCGTCACAGGTCTAAGAGTAAAAAGATCATTAGAAAGGTGTTTGTACTGTCCCCCTCATATATTTATACATTGTAATAAGATCACCCCTAAGCCTTCGTTTCTCCAAACTAAATAACCCCAAGTGTAATAACCTGTCTTGGTATTGCAGACCCCCCAGTTCTCTAATAACCTTGGTCGCTCTTCTCTGCACCCGCTCCAGTTCAGCTATGTCTTTCTTATACATCGGAGACCAGAACTGCACACAGTATTCTAAGTGTGGTCGCACCAGTGACTTGTATAGAGGTAAAATTATGTTCTCCTCATGAGCATCTATGCCTCTTTTAATGCATCCCATTATTTTATTTGCCTTGGCAGCAGCTGCCTGACATTGGCCACTAAATGTGAGTTTGTCGTCCACCCATACACCCAGGTCTTTTTCAGTGACAGTTTTGCCCAGTGTTTTACAATTAAGCACATAATTATACATCTTGTTTGTTCTACCCAAGTGCATGACCTTACATTTATCCCCATTAAAGCTCATTTGCCATTTATCAGCCCAAGCTTCTAGTTTACATAAATCCTCCTGTAATATAAAATTGTCCTCCTCTGTATTTATTACCCTGCAGAGTTTAGTGTCATCTGCAAATATTGAAATACTACTCTGTATGCCCCCTACAAGGTCATTAATAAATATGTTAAAGAGAAGCGGCCCCAATACTGACCCCTGTGGTACCCCACTGCTAACCGTGACCCAGTCCGAGTGTGCTCCATTAATAACTACCCTTTGTTTTCTATCCATGAGCCAGTTCTTAACCCACTTACACATATTTTCCCCTATTGTTCTCATTTTATGTATCAACCTTTTGTGTGGCACTGTATCAAAAGCTTTTGAGAAGTCCATAAACACCACGTCCACTGCATTCCCTTGGTCCAGTCCTGAACTTACCCCTTCATAAAAGCTTATCAGATTAGTCTGACAAGAACGGTCCCTCGTAAACCCATGCTGATACGGTGTCATGAGGTTATTCAGCCTCAGATACTCCAATATAGTATCCCTTAAAAAACCCTCCAGGATTTTACCCACAGTAGATGTTAAGCTCACTGGCCTATAATTTCCAGGTTCAGTTTTTGCCCCCTTTTTGAATATTGGCACCACATTTGCTATACGCCAGTCCTGTGGTACAGACCCCGTTATTATGGAATCTTTAAAGATTAAAAATAATGGTCTATCAATGACTGTACTTAATTCCTGCAGTACTCGGGGGTGTATCCCATCCGGGCCCGGGAATTTGTCAACTTTAGTGATTTTTAGACGCCGCCGTTAGAGTTGAGCGATACTTTCCGATATCCAAAAGTATCGGTATCGGAATGGTATCGCCGATATCCAAAAAATATCGGCGATACCCGATACCGATACCGGAAATCCAATGTAAGTCTATGGGACAGAAATATCGTAACTAAAAAAACCTCTTTCTTTCCTTGTAAACACTAAATATACACACATAGAATACATATATATATATATATATATATATATATATATACACATGTCATTGTGACATATATATACATATATTAATAGTTTATACACTTCTACATAGTAAAATAGTCTCTGATTCAATTGCCGGGTAAAGCCGGCTTTTGTGAAAAGACAGAAGCACCCGACATGAAATGACACTTGGTTTACATAAAGTTAACCATGTCTTTTCATGTAGTTTGATATCTGATTTGCACAAACAATTACATGAGTGGCTGTGTGCAAAATTTCACACCTGTAGGGGTTAATTAAAGGTGTAAATTCGTTGTAAAAAAAACGGACTTTTTTGCAACGAATTTACACCTTTAATTAACCCCTACAGGTGTGAAATGTTGCACACAGCCACTCATGTAATTGTTAGTGAAAACAATAGCTCAAACAACTTGAAATTACATGGTTAACTCTATGTAAACCATGTGTCATTTCATGTCGAGTTCTGCATTTTCACAAAAGCCTGCAATTGAATTAGCGGCTATTATACTATGTAGAAGTGTATGAACTATAAATATAAATATATATATATATATATATGTGTCACAAATTCAATGACATGTATATATATATATGAGGTGTAAAATTGTTGAAAAAAAATGCGTGGGCTCCCGCCCTATTTTCGCAACCAGACAGACGAGTGGGGGCAGATAATAATAGCCCAGAGAGGGACCATTATTTTTGCCCCCCCCGGCTACTAACATCTGCCCCCAGACACCCCAGAAAAGACAAATCTATAATTAGATTCGCCCTTTCTGGCACTTTGCCCATCTATTCCCATTGCCCTGTTGCGGTGGCGAATGGGTTAATAAGGGGTTAATGTCACCTTGCTATTGAAAGGTGACCTTAAGCCAGGTTAATAATTGAGAGCTGTCAATTAGACAACTATCAATTATTAATCCTATTGCATGAAATAAAAATAAAACACACACACTTTAATTAAAATCATTTAATGAAATAAAGACACATGTTTTTGACCATCTTTTATTTTACTGCAAAAACCATTTCCTGTAATAAAAATAAAATAAAAAAGCAAAATTATTCTTACCTATCCCATGCACAGTCAGGTCCCACGGTGTAATCCTTCAGAAAGGGTTAATGTTTACTGCAGGGACCGCAGCTAATGCTGCAGCCTCACAGTAAACCCCCAAATGAATGAGTTCCTCTCCTGGCTGACAGGAGAGGAAGTGGAAAGCTAAATTGATTGCTTTCCACTTTCACTTCAGGTCAGCCAGGGACACAATCAGTGACGTCAGAGGGAACTGATTAACAAAAATAGGGGTTCCCTTCGAAAAAAAAATGGCGTGGGGTCCCCCCTATTTTTGTTAACCAGCCTGATGAAGCAGACTGCTGAGCAGTGGCTTACCGTGAATGAAGCAGACCATGCAGCTGCTATGGGGCCCGGACAGGTGAGGGGGCCCGCGACGGTCGGGTAGCTGGGCTGACACAGTACTACCAGGGGGTCGGCGGGGGAGGGGGAGCGCAGCTCTTCTATATACTCACCCTTCCGCCGGCGCGGGCTCTGCAGCCCCTGCTCTTTTCCCACGGTCTCCGACGCCTGTGTTCAGCGGTCAGGTGGTACCGCTCATTACAGTCATGAATATGCACATATTCATGACTTTAATGAGCTGTCCCGCGTGACCGCTGAACACTGGCGGTGGAGACCGTGGGAGAAGAGCAGGGGCTGCACAGACCGCGCCGGCGGAAGGGGTGAGTATAAGGGATATTTACCTGTCCCGTTCCACCGTTGCTCGCATCTTCTTGCTGCAATGTTCAGGTCAGAGGGCGCGATGACGTCGTTAGTGCGCGCCGCGCCCTCTGCCTGATCATTCACTGCTGGAGGACCCCGAAGACAGCGGCACTCAGCAGTGGAGAGAGGACAGGTAAATATCTCATGTGCCGGGGCCCTGAGCGAGCGGTGACATCGGCACCTGGTGTCACCCCCTGCTCAGGACACCGGCACCTGGCCCCCAGCGACGAGAGGTGAGTATGTCTTTTTTTTGTTTTTGGTTGCAGCAGCTGCGGCAGCATAAGGGCCTATACTATGGAGCATCTATGGGGGCACAATCTATGGGGGCACAATCTATGGGGGCACAATCTATGGGGGCATGATCTATGGAGCATCTATGGGGGCACAATCTATGGGGGCATAATACATTTTTTTGTTTAATGTGTCCCCTCACTGTGCTGGCACTTTACATTTACAATGGCTCTGGGTTTTTTTTTTTGGGGGGGGCCCATTCAGACTTTTGCTATGGGGCCCCATGATTTCTATGTACGCCCCTGCTGCTGCTGAGGCATGGTATTTAAGGCTGTTAAGGAGCCAATATCCATGGACCTTGCCAGCAGCGTCGGACTGGAGTACCTTGGGCCCACCAGAGAAAAATTATTCTTGGGGCCCACCATCATACTTCCCAACCTTTGAAGAAGGGAAAGAGGGACAAAGGCTGTGGCACGCTGTGCCTGCTGCAGCAAATTTTAGGCCATGCCACGTTGCACCACAGACTGTCCAGGAGTTGGTGGATGCTTTAGTCCAGGTGTGGGAGGAGATCCCTCAGGAGACCATCCGTCGCGCTCATCAGCAGCATGCCCAGAAGTTGTAGGGAGGTCATACAGCATACCTCCCAAGTTTTGAAGACAGGAAAGAGGGTTAAAGGCTGCGCCGCTGCAATTTTTAGGCCACGCCCCGACCACACCCATTTCACAGCTAATCACACCCATATCCTCGCCCCAAGCGTACCCATTTAGCACTGCTGATCACACTGACTGGTAATGAGGGCACAGTGGCTGGTACTGAGGAAAAGAAAGAAAGAGCAGCGAGAGAGAAAGAACAAACAGAGAAAGAAAGAGAGGAAAGAAAGAAAAGAGAGAGAGAAAGAAAGAACAGAGAGAAAAAAGAACAGAGAGCGAGAAAGAAAGAACAGAGAGCGAGAAAGACTAGAGAGAGAAAGAAAGACTAGAGAGAGAGCCAGAGGCGTAGCTAGGGTTTTGGTTTAGTGGGGGCGAAACTTCTGAGTGGGCCCCTAATCAGAGAACCTCAGCAAATGACCGCACTGTTGCCAAAAATAATCTATATATAAAAAGACCAATATTGATATTACCGCCATATGGTCTGTGGTAAATAATACCAGTCCTACAGAACATATAATAGATTACAGCACAGGTACAGATAATGACTTACCGCTGATGTTCTTTCTAATGGAATTGTTCACTTTTCATGTCTTTTCCATCTGGCCCAGACCGACATGACGACTTCTCCAGCCAGGACTCGACTGCAGAGAATACAACAAAGACACGTTTCACTTCTCATATTTTTAGCACTGTCACGGTCACCAATTGGACTATTCTCAACCTGCACAAACTCCTCATCCTGCTGATACCCCAATACTGAGCCGCTGCTGCCATATGTGTCCCTATTTCTGCACCTGATACCCCAATACTGAGCCGCTGCTGCCGTATGTGTCCCTATTACTGCACCTGATACCCCAATACTGAGCTGCTGCTGCCGTATGTGTCCCTATTACTGCACCTGCTGTGTGGTTCTGTGTGACCTCTAAATTTTAAAGCACCCCTCTAGAATATAGTAATGCCGGGTGCAAGTGCCCTAGAAAACAATGCCCACATTTTGTCCCCTAGACTGTAATAATGCCCTGTGTGCCCCTTTGACAGTCACAGTAACCCGAGTTCCCCTATAACAATAAGTGTCCACTTTACATTTAATAATGTCCCAAGTCTCCCCCTGTACATCTCCCCTATACACAGAATAATGCCCCCTCACTGGATATATACTGACCCCTTAATGTCCCCAAACTATTTAATGGGTCCAACACTGTATGATGGCCCCTAGATAGCATCCATACAGCATAATACACCAGATAGTCCTCAATATAGTATAATGCACCCCCATAGGCAGCCTCTATATTATAATAAACCCCCATAGGCAGAGTCTATAATATAATGCACCACCATAGGCAGCCGCTATATTATAATGCACCCACATAGGCAGCCTCTGTAGTATAATGCATCCCCATAGGGAGTCTCTGTAGTATGATGCACCCCAATATGGAGCCTCTGTAGTATAATGCAGCCCCCATATACAGCCTCTGTAGTATAATGCACCCCCCATATACAGCCTCTGTAGTATAATGCACCCCCATTAAATAAAAAAAAAAAGCAATACTCACCTCCCGGCTCCTGTGCTGCTCACTGTTCTCCCTCCCAGCGTCTGACAGCGGGCGCCGGCAGGTGATGTCATCGCGCCCGCTGTCAGACGCTGAGAGGGGGATTATGGGAGAGAAGGAGCACTCGCTCCTTCTCTCTCAATGCGGTCAGCTGTATCGGCTGGATGCCGACACAGCTGACCCTCCGATGATGGGTGGGGGGCCCACTGCTGGCACCGGGCCCCCCCACCGCCTGTTCAGGCCCCATAGCTTCCGGGCGGCAGAGCAGGGAGAGCGATTCTCCCTGCTCTGCCGCAGAATGTAACTGTATCGGCGTGCTGTGCGACCTATCCTTTCAAATCAGGGCCCACCACGCAGGAGCTGGGGCCCACCGGAGGTTTCTCCGGTGTCCCGGTGGCTCAGTCCGACCCTGCTTGCCAGCCTGATAATACCAGGCCACAGCAGTCTGCTTATCTTTGCTGGTTAACAAAAATAGGGATCCCGTCGAAAAAAATTGGCGTGGGGTCCCCCCTATTTTTGTTAACCAGCCAGATGAAGCAGACTGCTGAGGCCTGGTTTTTCAGGCTGTTAAGGAGCCAAGATCCATGGACCTTGCCAGCCTGATAATACCAGGCCACAGCAGTCTGCATATCTTTGCTGGTTAACAAAAATAGGGGATCCCCTCGAAAAAAATTGGTATGGGGTCCCCCCTATTTTTGTTAACCAGCCACATGAAGCAGACTGCTGAGGCCTGGTTTTTCAGGCTGTTAAGGAGCCAAGATCCATGGACCTTGCCAGCCTGATAATACCAGGCCACAGTAGTCTGCATATCTTGGCTGGTTAACAAAAATAGGGGATCCCCTCGAAAAAAAATTGGCGTGGGGTCCCCCCTATTTTTGTTAACCAGCCAAATGAAGCAGACTGCTGAGGCCTGGTTTTTCAGGCTGGTAAGGATCCAATATCCATGGACCTTGCCAGCCTGATAATACCAGGCCACAGCAGTCTGTTTAGATTGGCTGGTTAACAAAAATAGGGGATCCCCTCGAAAAAAAAAAACGGCGTAGGGGTCCCCCTATTTTTGTTAACCAGCCAAGTAAAATGCAGACTGCTGCGGCCTGGTATTAAAAGACTGTCAAGGCCCATGGATTTTGGCCCTCAACAGCCTGATAATACCAGGCTACAGCAGCCCCACATTTGGCGCATCAAAGATGTGCCAATTGTGGCACTTTACCCGGCTCTTCCCACTTGCCCTGTAGCGGTGGCAAGCGGGGTAATAAGGGGTTAATGTGACCGTTGATTGCACGGTGACAATAAGCCCGGTTAATAATGGAGAGGCGTCAATAAGACACCGATCCATTATTAATCCCAAAGTTTTTAAATGTTTAAAAAAAAGACACAGCCAGAAAAAAGTATTTTAATGAAATAAAAGAGACAACACAGTTTTCATTAATTTTATTACCCTCTCATTCCTGCGACGCCATCGATCTCCTGTAAAAAAAGAAAAAAAACAAACCAACAGTATACCACCTGTCCGACGCAGTCCATAGTAACGAGTGTCCCACGACGATCCAGCTCTGCTACATCGCAATGCCAGGCAGGACCTGACATCCCGACGCAGCACAGCTGATTACCTGCTTCCCCGGCGGTGACGTCATCGGACTGCTTTACGGCCACGATTACCCAGCAGTCACTGCAGTTATCGCGAGAAACTGCATGTGACCGCCAGGGAGAAGAGGATGGCGGCCATCAAAGCAGTCCAGGACGTGACCTCCGGAGATCTTCTGCTAGGTAAGTGCCGCTGACTCCTGACAGACCCGACCGACGGACACTGACAGTGACAGTGACATTCCGATTCCGGTATCCGATATGACGAAAATATCGGTACTCGGAATCGGAAGTCCGATACAGCTAATATCGGCCGATACCCGATATTTGCAGTATCGGAATGCTCAACCCTAGCCGCCGTACTTCCTGCTGGGTTAAGCAGGTGACATTTAATGGAGAAATTTTTTTATCACTGATTATGTTATCTGTCATGGGATTTTCTTGTGTAAATACAGTTGAAAAAAAGTCATTTAGCATATTGGCTTTTTCCTCATCCTCATCCACCATTTCACCCAGACTATTTTAAGGGGACCAACACTATCATTTTTTAGTTTCTTGCTATTTATGTAGTTAAAGAATATTTTGGGATTATTTTTACTTTCTCTGGCAATGAGTCTCTCTGCCTCATGACGTTGGTATAGTCGAGCTGTTTACTCGTACGGAAACCTGGACTCTCACACTGAGCCCCATTTCCTTGTCAGGATACCCCCGATATCCACACCCCAATAACGAGTTACAGTAATTCTTTGGAATATGTATGGCCACAGCAGCCTTTATTTAAATACAAACAATATTAACAATAAATAACAATATATATATAACACTATATATATATATACCATACAACATCAGGGAGTCCTTGAAGCTACAAAGATCATGGTGAATTAAACCAATATCCTGTGAACAACACCCCACCTCTTACTCCCAGCCGTTACCCCACAGGCTCAGGAGCACCAGCAATTGAGGTGTGCTGTTCACCCAACCACCTGGGGATCCGCCCACTCCGTGTGAACTCCCCTTCCACCTTTCACCAGATCACCACCACGTAACTTCAGACAGGGAGACCCTAAACAGAGTCCCCCCAAACCAATTTCCAACAACTTCAAGGACTCTCTCCCCACCCCCTTGAGCCGCCACAACGAGGGCCCATTGAAAACCTCAATGGCCCGAGACCCCCTAAAACCGCAAAGCTATGGCCCTTTCAATACCTTCCTGAATACCCAATGCCCAAATATCCGAACCAACAGCGTTCAGATGAACCCTGTCGGCCAACCAAAAATCCCCCTCACCCTTCTCCAAATCAAAATGCCGCACCGACACATTACCATTTCGAGCCATGAAAGAAGACACAGCCCTGTTTACCTTTATCCTAGCCTTATTAATCTTAGCCAGGGACCTCATGTTCCGCCAACGTCTGCGTGGCACAATTTCGGACCAAACCAAAATGACCCCCGGATATAATACCCATAACCGCAAGCAATCCTGCTTAATGTCTCTTACTAATTCCCGAAAAGGGCGCACCGCGAGATCATTCCCCCCTACATGGAGTACCAAAACATCAGGAGCACGGTCCAAGCGAGCGCACACATGAATTTCGGGCAACACCCTCCTCCACTGCATTCCTCGAAAACCGAGCCATCGCACCACCACCATAGACCGGGGAAATCCCAGCTGCCGACCATCCGTCCTGATATCGGCTCTCAACGCTCCCCAGTGGATGAAGGAGTGACCAAAAATCCAAATCTGCAGGGAGGGGCACCTGAAACGAGAAAACAATACTAAACATACCAAAAGAACACCCTTAAAAACACTCCAATCATCCCACGACAGCCTTCAGAACAAACCAACTGCCCCACCTCGAGAATCAAGGCCTAATATAACTCCTAAATCGATTAGACTTCCAACGCCCAATACGTTGTATTGATGCCGCACCCAAACCCCTACCTGCCGCCTCAGTTGCCGCCCCAATACGGAAAGAATGAGTCCCAAAACGAGAATCATCCAGACCTAATGCTCGAATGGACCTCTTGAAAATGGCGTTGAACTGATACCTAGACAGGCTACCGCCATCAGCATGGCACAACAATGAGCCCCCCAATCTGGGGCCCAACTCCCAAAAGCGCTGCAAGCATAACACCGGACACATCGAATACCCCGGTACACTGCCCAACACTACCCGACGGCCCCTCCCCTCTTGATCTGTCTTGGATCTACGCAGCCAAAACTCAACTCCACCTGCCGTTAATAGCACATCTTTTGCCAACAAACCGCCTACCGCCTGTTTATTACCCGAAACCAGCTCACCCACCCGCAAAGCCCCAAAAAATGCCAACGAAAAAGCCAAACGGAAAAACAAAACTTCAAAAGGAGAAGAACACGTAGAATCCAAAATAAAACCCACTGCTCTAACAGAGCAAAGGATACCGGGC
>JARQOD010007447.1:0-39174 GCA_033576555.1 Oophaga sylvatica | reverse complement strand
ACAGGTGATGAGATCTAAACCTATCCTGATTACAGCCAACCGTTCCTGTTGTACACCGACGCCAGTAATGAAGGGCTGGGAGCAGTTCTCAGTCAGAAGCAGAATGGCCAAGAAAAAGTCATCGCTTATGCTAGCAGAAAACTCAGGCCAACTGAAAGGAATCCGGAAAATTATAGCAGCTTCAAGCTAGAGTTTCTGGCGCTGGTCTGGGCCATTACTGAAAGATTTAAGCACTATCTGGCCTCCAATAAGTTCACGGCGTACACAGACAACAACCCGTTAACGCACCTGGAAACCGCCAAGCTGGGTGCCATGGAGCAGCGATGGATGGCTCGGTTGTCCAATTATCAGTTTACTATCAAGTACCGGGCAGGTCGAAAGAATGCTAATGCTGATGCGTTGTCCCGAATGCCGCATGACTCTGATACGGAAGAAGAATCGGACGACCTGGAAGAAATTGAGCTACCCACGTTCCATCGAAATGGGGTAGTCCACGAGCATCAAGTCCACAGAAAGCAGAAAGGTGCAACATTAAATCCTTTACCCCATCATAGTTGGAAAGAGACTCAGGACAGTGATCCAGTGGTCAGCCGCATCAAGGAGTTGTTAAGACAGGAAGGCTCCTCTCTGGAAAAGGATGCACCTATGTCAGCCAAGCTCCTGTGGAACGAGAAAAGCAGGTTGTTCCTATACCGTGAGAAGTTGTGCAGAAGATACGTCAACCCCAGAACCCATGAAATGGTCTGGCAAATCGTGGTCCCCAAGGCAGACGTCCCAATGGTGTTGGAAGCGTACCACGATCAAGCAGGACACTTTGGCTGGAGGAAGCTGGAGACCCTGTTGAGATGCCGGTTCTACGGGGTAGGGATGCGCAGCTCTGTCGAGAGGTGGTGTCGGAACTGTGGACCCTGTGGTCTCAGAAGAAAGGACTACGGTAGTCAAAAGGCCCCCCTGCAACCTATTCGGACGACTCGTCCCCTGGAGATTGTGGCCCTGGACCACGTCAAACTGTCGCCGAGTAGATCTGGATACTCATACGCCTTGACCATGGTGGACCATTACTCCAGATTTCTGGTAGTCGTTCCAGTGAAAGACCAGACCGCAGTGACGGCCGCGAAGACCTTTCAAGCAAGCTTCTGTAGACCGCATGGGTATCCCGAGCAAGTCTTAACCGATCAGGGACCTGCTTTCGAAGCTGATTTATTCAAGGAATTCTGTCATATGTACGGGTGCAAGAAAATAAGAACAACACCATATCACCCTCAAACCAACGGTCTTTGTGAAAAGATGAACCATATTGTCCTTGACTTGTTGAGATCCATACCGTTGGAAGACAGGAATCGATGGCCGGATTTACTACCTGATTTGGTTGATTTGTATAATCATATACCTGTAAGCTCAACTAACTGCACTCCAGCCTATCTGATGAGAGCAAGGCCTGGAAAACTACCAATGGATCTAGAACTTGGAGTGGTAGAACCGGAGGCAGATGATGCCGTGGAGAACTGGGACGTCAATCGGCAAGAGCAATACAGAAGAGTACAAATCTGTGTGGAGGAAAGTCTCAATAAGGCACGGGAGAAACAGGAAAATGTTTACAACCGAAATGCTCCTGCCAAGCCTCTGATGCCTGGAGAGGTAGTATTAAAAAGAAAAAGAAAGATGCATAAACTGGATAATCAGTGGGAGCAAGAACCCTACGTCATACAAGATTCTAAGTACGACAACGGAAAAGTTTGTGTCGTCAGTAAAGACGGAGGAAAAACAATAACCACTGTGTCTAGAGACCATTTGAAACTATGTCCGGAACCCTTGAAACGTTGCGACAAGAACCCTGTCTTCAATCAAAGAGAGAAAAAGGAAGAGGTTATACACACAGATCTGGGAGATTTTCCTGCGGATTGGCCCCGACTGGGAGATGCTGTGATAATTCCAGTGTTGCAGTTTTATAAGCCACAAGAGGACGTTTTACCTCCAGTTGTGCCTGTAGTGCCAGTTGAACCCGCTCAGGAGTTACCCCTTCCAGCAACACCTCAACCTGTAGAACCTCAAGATGGATCATCTGAAGCAGCGCCCCATACTATGGGATCCCCTGGTGAAGCTGACTCACACCGCCCAGCCATCAGTACACTTGCCAGATCCATGGAAAGATTAAGGCAGTTCTATGGTTTACCGTTTCATAGTGCAGACAGATCGCAAATTGATATACCTGAACCTACACCACGTAGATCAGAGAGAATCACAAAAGGGAAATTACCCATTAGATATCAGCAATAGTTATGACGAACTGATGTAAATATATTGTGAAAAGTCTATATATATAAATGTGTTTTTCCCTATTAAGCTTCGTTTACAATGGACTCAGAGGCTGAGGACTGAGCCAGCCCAAAAACTGTATCCTGTAAATAGTTGCACTAAAGTGCCTTCTTAATGGTTTCATATGAAACCTTGACTCACCTCTGAACCAAAAACCCGTGTGGTGTGGCACTGAGTGAGGTCTGCATTTGGATGTCCTGCAGCCCACCCAGGACCCACGTTGAAGGTTTGGTGCGGGTCCTTCACAAGTATCTTGTATATCTATTTATTGAAAATGCTATTTTATACTATTTCTATAAAGTTTTGTAACGTTCAAAGTATTCTTACCTCCCGGATGGGAAGATGTTATTGTTCCAAATGTTATTGCATAAACAAAATTTTTCTGTCTTTTGTATTCCACAGCCCGGGAGTGCTGTCGTTTACCATGGGGGAATGTGTAGCCCTGGTACACAATACCAGGAGGATGAGTGGAGAGGTAAAGGTTAAGTGTTCTTCATGTCATCATGTACCTTCAAACACGCCCAGTAGGGTGTGGAAGGGAGAGATTTAGTTAGTCTGTGTCCGGACTTCAGAGTGAGAAGTCTGTGTTTTCCTGTCCTTGGACAGAGGAGAGTGTGTCCAGACTTAGGAGAGACAAGACGTCTTAGGGACTCTGCTCTATCTTCAGCTTCAAATCGTGGAGTCTAGTATAGGTACTTTAACGTACCCGAGCCTAGTCAAAGCTGTGCCCCACTGGAGACAGGCTGAAATATCTCCTGAGAACTGAGCAAGTCGAAGGGCAAAAGTGGAAGAAAGCAAGGAAGTGCTATAGGTGAAGAATACCTGCACGAATCTACCGGTTACTGGGACCGAAGAATCATCTTTGTTTCAAGCAAGGTGATAAGATAGCCAGAAATCTACCGGACCCTAGGTCGCGGCGGATAAGCCCATACAGTCAGTACGTAACTGGGGTCAGAGGAAGTGAGGACCGTGAGTCAGTGCACGACAATATAGGAAATCATCTTTCTCACAAAAAGGCTCCAACCACAACACTGATCGGGTAGAACAGCTAAAGATAAGCTGGAATCATAGAGAGGACTACGCTTCAGGCTGGTCGTACTCAGCTTCATTGGAGTTAAAGGAGGCCCCTAACTTGCTTAACCGTTTGCCTCAAAGCTCATCCTCCATCAACCCCATCAGCCTCCCTGGGACCTGCTTTACCATTCTGCAAGTAAAGGTATGGAAAGACTTTGACTGTGTGAGACTGAGTTATTACTGCATGCCTGCACAATCCCTACCTAACTACCGACCTGAGGGAAGAGTCCCACCTGTAGGGGACCCGACAGCTAGCTGCCTCACCATCCCCTCAGAGATCTACAGCAGCGCTGGTACTAATTACCAGAATACTACAGGTGGCGTCACGAACTGTATATAGTTATCCCCTGTAAATATTCCCCAACAACATACGCCAGACCGCCAGGGCCACAGACCGAGCCACAGCTACCTGTGACAAAATCCCCATAGACTTCTACGGGCTCGGCTCTGAGTACCCCATTGCCCTGGTAACCCACAATTGTGGTGGCGGGTCGACACAGATACAGCTGAGCAAAATAAGGATGAAACTGTGCGGCTGGATGATTCAGCCAGAGGGGAAGTTTATGTCTGTTTGAAGGGCCTTTAGGGGCACACTTAAAGCAAGAAGTTAGAGAAAGAATTTGGAAAGGGGAATACGTGGAAATTTTTTCGTTGCTTCCGCTGGAGCGCTTTAATTTAGATAGGTTACGAAAGGATGAGACAAAAAAGGATGAGGAAGAGAAGAGGAGGTTTAGATTAATTCCCCGCACATTCGCCAACTGGCTGCAGGCGTTTGCTATATTAGCCAGTGTTATCGGGGAAAAAGCACCAGAGAACTGTTCGCCACTTTTCTGTTACATGGATACAATTGGTGAGGCTTATAGAGTTTATGGTGGGCAGGGTTGGTTAAGATATGATGAACAATTTCGTCAACGGAAGGCAGTTAGGCCTAGTATTCGTTGGGACCATAAAGATATTTCTTTATGGATGAGAGTAACGGCTCCAGCTAGATCAGGGCAGGGGTATCAGCCTTTTCCAGGGGGCACCGGGGGTTCAGGACAGTCAGGACACTCGGTGTCGGTACAAAAGGGACTGTGCTTCTCTTTCAATGAAGGAGCGTGTAAATTTGGAGCAAAGTGTAAATTCAAACACGAATGTTCGTCATGCGGAGGTAATCATGGGTCATCAAGATGTTTTAAATCAGGAAGACAGAAAGGATCAGAGGGTATTGAAAAAAGGGGAGACCCCAATTCGACTGCCAGAGATGGAGCATTTTCTAAATAGTTACCCGGATAAGGAGGCGGCAACGCTAATACGCGAAGGTTTTAAAGAAGGTTTTAAAATTCCCTTTGTAGATGTTGAGGTGAAGTTGTCAACCAAAAATTTGAAATCTGCCATTCAGTTTCCACATGTGGTCACAGAAAAATTATTCAAGGAGGTTGCATTGGGCAGAATGGCGGGACCTTTTGACACCGCTCCTATTGACAATTTAAGGGTTTCTCCTTTAGGGTGGTGCCAAAAAAGGAGCCAAATAAATTCAGGTTGATACATCACCTTTCATTTCCAAAGGGATTATCGGTTAACGACGGGATTGACCCACAACTGTGTTCTGTCATATACACATCCTTCGATGCAGCGGTAAAGTTAGTCAGGGATTGCGGAAAAGGGGCTCGTTTGGCTAAGACCGATATAGAAGCGGCTTTTCGATTGTTACCAGTTAATCCTGACAGCATGCACTTGTTAGGTTGTTTTTGGGAAGGTTTTTTTTTCGTGGATCGTTGTTTGCCGATGGGATGCTCGCTGTCATGTGCTTATTTCGAAACTTTCAGCACATTTTTAGAATGGACGGTAAAAGAGGTGTCGGGGCTCAGGTCATGTATTCATTACCTAGACGACTTCCTGTTTGTTGGTACGGCGCAGTCTTCTGATTGTTCGATGTTATTGCACACAATGGAGAGTGTGGCTAAAAAATTCGGTGTACCTTTGGCGGCGGAAAAAACCGTAGGCCCAGTGACATCGCTGAGTTTTCTAGGTATAGAAATTGACACAGAGTCAATGGAGTGTAGAATCCCAAACGACAAACTGCTAGACATGAGAGCAGAGGTGAAACGTGTTGGGGCTTTAAAGAAAGCTACGTTACGGGAGGTCCAATCATTGTTGGGAAAATTAAACTTCGCCTGTCGGATCATGCCGATGGGTCGGGCGTTTTGTCGCAGATTGTCTCTGGCAACGGTGGGGATCAGGGCCCCATCGCATTTCATCAGGCTTAGGAGAGAGCTGAAAGATGACTTAAAGGTTTGGGCACTATTCCTTGATTCTTATAATGGAAAATCCATCTGGATTGCGCCAATGGTGCTAGCTGAGACTCTGGGCATTGTATTAAATTCGTCGGATGAACAAGGTTTTAGTTTGTCTTTCCATGATGAGTGGATAGCAGAACAGTGGCCTCGGTGGTGGGTTGAGAAAGGCCTGTCGGTCAATCAAGTATTGCGTGAGTTGTTCCCTATAGTCGTAGCATTAACGTTATGGGGTGAGAGAGTACGGAATAAAAAGATTTGCTTCGGATGTAGGTCGGTGGGGGCATTGAGGGCGATCAATTCGTTATCTTCACCGGATCACGCAGTGGTAAGAGTGTTACAGCATTTGGTTTGGATTGGGCTGACTTTTAACCTGTGGGTTATTGCTGAAGAGAGACAGGAGACTGACTACTCTAGTTTTGAAGTTCTTTTTTGTTCACAGTGGGAACGAATTGGAGAGACGGGTCGTCAATCGGATCTCAAGAGGCTGGAATGTCCAGAAGGTTTATGGAATCTTCCCTTGGGGCAGTAAAATTTTTATTATCTAGGTCCTTGGCGTCAGGAACATGGTCTCATTATAGGAGGGCATGGGACAGTTGGGCGGTTTGGAAAGAGAGTTTGGAGGTGGAATTAGAGGACGAGGTTAAATTGTTATTGTTGTTGGGTCACAACTGGGAAGCTGGTTGGTCGGTCCCAAAGATTAATAATTTCTTAGCGGGTTTGGCGTTTGGATTTAAGTGCAGGGGTCAACGGGATTTAACTAAGGAGTTTTTGGTTCGGCAATTGGTCAGAGGGTGGCGGAAAGGTTGGAAGGTGTTGGATGGCAGACGCCCGGTTTCTTATGAGATATTATTAATTTTGGGCGAACAACTGAGTGAGGTTTGTTCTTCTCGAAAGGAGGTGACGTTATTCAAATTGGCCTTTTCCTTAGCATTTTTTGGGGCTTTTCATCTTGGAGAGCTGATTAGTCCATCTAAAACTCGGAAAGGTGGGCTACTTAGGGGCGATGTGGAGGTGCTTGGAGACAGGCTAAGGTTATTCCTGCGCTCTTCAAAAACGGATATATGTGGAAAAGGTTGTAAGGTGGTACTTTTCAAGGTGCAAGGTTCACCTTTATGCCCAGTGATGTGTATGAAGAATTTCTTAAAAAGGGGAGGTAAAGGCGATGAGCCATTGTTGGTACATGAGGATGGTTCTTTTCTTTCTCGCTTTCAATTTTTGTCAATATTTAAACGTTGCTTAGAAAAAGGTGGGATAGCGGCAGAGCAGTATAGCGGACATTCATTCCGCATCGGAGCAGCTACAGAGGCAGCAAGGAGAGGTCTTGGGGACGAGACAGTGATGAGGATCGGGCGATGGGAGTCAGCAAGATTTCGGTCATATGTGCGTTTATCGTTGGTGTAAATGGTTTATATGTGTATTGGTGTTATTCTGTGTTTCTATTGTTTCTGTTTTCTGTTTTAGGTACGGGCCAACTGCTTACTTGGATCATGGGCCATTCCTTCGTTTTTTGGGGAGCTTTGAGAGCAGACGTTCGTCCGAACGGGAGGCAGCTGGGAGTGATGAGGTCAATAGCGTTGTTGAGGTGGATCGGAAAAAGGGGCATGGTATGGAAGCAGTTGGTCCCGGAGTTCCATAAATTTGTTCGGCTTGACAGAGCTCCTGATGTTCTGGTAGTACACTTAGGGGGTAATGATCTGGCTAAGCGCACTTGCAGGGAATTAATTAGGGACATAAAATTCGACATGCTGAGGCTGTGGTCCATGTTTCCTAAGCTGTTGGTGATTTGGTCAGATATCATTCCCAGGAAGGTCTGGTACGGGGCTAGGTCCGTTCAAGGTGTAAATAGAGCCAGAATCAAATTGAATAGGGCAGTATCCCGATTCATGGTGAGAAACGGAGCGATTGTGGTTCGACATACAGAGTTGGAGTCGGGTGAAGGGGAATTCTGGAGGAAGGATGGCATTCATCTGAATGCAATAGGCCTTGATTTATGGTGCCTAGCAATTCAGGAAGGTATAGAAAAGGGCTTGCAAGTTTGGAGGGACATAAATGTTTAAGGGGTCAGAACATTTATGTTGGTGGCGCGGGGGGGGAGGTCCTCGAGGTTGGTGGTGATAGAAAATGGCGGCTTGGAGGGGGGGGGATCGCAAAGGTCCTGGACTCCCCCTTGGGTGGATCACGTGATGGAACGGTATGGTTATACCGGCAAGTGGATATGGGAGCCGTGGGCAGTTACGGCAGAGATTGGCCAGGCGAGTTTATTAAGGTCTCTGAGCTGGTGCTTAACGGCTGGAGACAGGATTCGTCCTGGGGCGGCAAGTTTTTGGAGATAAATACGAGGAGTTTACGGTTTAGGGCCTCGAGGATCGCCCTTCCCCCAATTGTTGGTAATTATTGTTAAATTGTTTCACAAAATATTAATAAAAGGCTGCTGTGGCCAATTTATCCAATAAAGTGTCTGGTGATTAATTTGTGGGAGAGAGTTGTGGGTTATGGGCTAAGGACATGTGAGATGGTAGAAGGGAAGGGTTTGTAAACACCGGGATCCCGAATACCCAATTGTCAAGTAAGGCCGTACTGTGGGCCTCAGGCCTTTAAAGGGAGGCCAGCATGACAAAGTTGAGGGGACCATAGGTGTGCGGATATATGGTAGAGCTGGTAAGGATAGGGTTAATTTGCCTCAGGGATGTGAAAGGGTTGGGAGGGGATGGAGTAGGAGGGGGAAAGGAGGGGGTAGTATATAAAGGGCAGTCACATGGTTGGAACAACCATTTTAGGTGCCCCACAGTAAGAAGAGCAATCTCCCACCCACCCACCCTTTGTTAAGAATTTCATTACTGAAGTAAGGGTACAAAGTTCGAGTGCAGATGAAGGAAATAAATAGGTAATTAAGATAGTAGTTATGGATAAACTGTTTTATTATGTTTGTCATGGCAGCGTGGCGCGGGGGGGGAGGTCCTCGAGGTTGGTGGTGATAGAAAATGGCGGCTTGGAGGGGGGGGGATCGCAAAGGTCCTGGACTCCCCCTTGGGTGGATCACGTGATGGAACGGTACGGTTATACCGGCAAGTGGATATGGGAGCCGTGGGCAGTTACTGCAGAGATTGGCCAGGCGAGTTTATTAAGGTCTCTGAGCTGGTGCTTAACGGCTGGAGACAGGATTCGTCCTGGGGCGGCAAGTTTTTGGAGATAAATACGAGGAGTTTACGGTTTGGGGCCTCGAGGATCGCCCTTCCCCCAATTGTTGGTAATTATTGTTAAATTGTTTCACAAAATATTAATAAAAGGCTGCTGTGGCCAATTTATCCAATAAAGTGTCTGGTGATTAATTTGTGGGAGAGAGTTGTGGGTTATGGGCTAAGGACATGTGAGATGGTAGAAGGGAAGGGTTTGTAAACACCGGGATCCCGAATACCCAATTGTCATGCCCTTACTACAATGTGCTGCAAATATTCAGCATTTCAGCAAAAAACTCTGTAGGGACGAATGGTAATATCTCTAGCCAGAATAAAAAACATTGTCACCTCCTTATATTTTGGATGGTCAAAGATGAAAAACTATTGGCTCCAGTAATGAAACATAATATATTGCAGAACACTATGTATTTTACTATGACTGGTTACATAAGAATTATGAAGTATTATTGTACTGGAATCATTTTTATTTCTCCATAGGTGTGCAGACAGAGGAAATTGCCAACACACCATTTCTCACCCTCCCCAGTACTGCTTCTGGTCTGCATTGACAGGTTTCAGTGGTGACATCAAAGCTACAACATTCATGGCTCCTGCAGCTAATCATTGGGCCAATGTAGGTGGCCGGAGCCACGGAGTCTAGTGATTAGCTGCAACGTGCATGTGTGCAACCTGTCAACAAAGACCTGGGCAGCAGCAGAGAGGTAGTTCTGGACACAGGGAATGTGCTGTAGTGTTGAGATTAGGACTACAACAAACATGACCGCTGTAGCCAACTATTGGGCTGATGTAGATGGCCTTAGCCACGAAGTCTAGTGATTGGCTGAAACAATCACGTGTGCAACCTGTCAACAAAGGCCTGGGCAGCGGCAGAGAGGTAGTTCTGGACACAGGGAATGTGCTGTAGTGTTGACATTAGGCCTACAACAAACATGACCGCTGTAGCCAACCATTGGGTCGATGTAGATTGCCTGAGCCACGGAGCCTAGTGATTATCTGCAACAATCACGTGTGCAGCCTGTCAACAAAGGCCTGGGCAGCGGCAGAGAGGCAGCTCTGGACATGGGTAATGTGCTATATGTGTCAGTAAATTTCCTGGCACTTATGTTGAATGTATCTCATTAACCTGTTAGAAGTAAAGAGAGTGTCCACTTGGCCTTGTTGGGCTTATATACGTTGGCATACATTTTTTAAGGTTTTAATAGTTAATGTGCTGCAGACAGAAGGTATACCTCACCTGTGTCCAGTTTATGGCGCTGAAAGCCTCTGCGATCTGAACAGAGGACCTACTGTAAAAGAGAAAGATAATATACATATGTGACCAGATGGCACGCACTCGGCAGCTGCTAGAAGTTAACTTTGTCTTTGGAGCTGCAAAGCCGGTTCGGAGATGTTGGAAGCACAGCCGGATTTCATTTGTGACTGTGTCCTTTGAAAATCCATCTCTGAACGTCAGTGCCCCTTTAGCCACCACTCATATTGTAGCCGAGGAGCGATGTAATAAAGATTCTCAAAAGCTTTTAAATGGCAAGAACAGACCTACGTAGCGAGTGTACGGCTTCTCTCCTCCCGCTCACATAATAAAAGTCATCTTTGAGGATTACTGTGCCTGTAAGCAATGTTTAGCTATCAACAGATGATTCAAATATCAGTGCACGACAGAAGGCTGTAACACCTCATCCCTTAGTTTTTTTTATGTGATTCAATTTGGCTTTTCTTTAATGCCAGTACATTAAAGTGTCCTTTATAGGCAGCGCGAATCTGGCACCATAGCAACTACGTCTTCATATCAGCTTCAGATATACATGGAAAATCATTTGCACAGCGTCGCTTCTATTAATAACGGCGGAGGGCAGAAGGTTGCTTCGTGAAATTGGGATTGTTTCACCGAGTGTCTGCTGTCACCGTTCTGTACAGAGCTGTCAGCAAAGAACTACTTGAAGCAGAAGACTTGTTTGGCTGCATGTCTCATCCTCCGCTCCCAGGATGGGATGCTCTGATTAATAATTCAGTTGTGTTCGGCTCTTTTCACGTGGCGATTATTCGATTTCTGGCCGTAGTCCAGGTGGGTTTTTGCATCTCTTGCATGCAATTTGCCAGTGACAAGTATTACATTAAGATGCTAAGTGATGATCTCTTAATCACTGATGTTTCTTTTATTGTACTGCAGCACTTTACTCTGTCCTAGTCAGGGCCTGCGCCAGAGCGTGATGCTGGGGAACACTGTGGGCATGGTGTAGGGACGCATCATCCATCAAAGCAAGAAAGAGGACGGCATCGCAAGAAGAAGGGAGACGCCACACCAGGACCAGCGACACCGCTCAGCAGGTGTTGAAAAGCATTGTGAATAAGAAACCTTATCTTCATCATTGTTAAAGAATTGATTTGCTCCACCTTATGTGTTTCTTCCACCTGGATCCAATGTTATACACATACATGTAATACATGCATTAGAAACAGATTTGGGTACATGTGTAAGTGTGATTTTGTACCAAAATTGTGCACTAACATTTTAATTGATATTGTTTTGGTAAAATTATTTACTGCTACTTTGTACCAACACCCAAACTGTCAGGATAGTGCACTATTACTAACGGGCCTTTATGTTACTTAAAGGGAACCTGTCAGCAGGATTGTGCACAGTAATCTACAGACAATGTCAGGTTGGCGCCATTATACTGATTAAAATGATATCTTGGTTGATGAAATCCGTCTTGTGGTTGTTGTTTAATCCTTATTTTCAGTTTTGAATTAATTGGTACTGCCACATGAAGATCTTCCACCGCAGGTGAAATCAGTATAATGGCGCCGACCTGACACTGTCTGTAGGTTACTGTGCACAATCCTGCTGACAGGTTCCTTTTAAAAAGGTTTTCCCACGAGCAAAAATACATTTTAATAAATAGAACGTGGAATAATAATTAGTTCCACAATTGGATGTGTTTAAATAAAATGTCCCTGTGCTGAGATAATCTTATAAATGTGCCCCTGCTGGTTACTGTGTACTGTCTGTGTCTGACCGTGCAGGGACATGGTCTGATCATACTACAGCTCCTGGGCAGAGGAGGAAGCAAAAAAGTATACAGACAGGACAGCACAGGATCACAGCTGATTCATATTGTGAGATAAAACATTTCTCCGCCTGTTTTTAAACAATATTTTACGTCAAAGAAAGAAACTGCTGTGATCCCATGCTGTCCTGTCTGTATACTCTTTCGCTTCTTCCCCTGCCCAGGAGATGTGGTATGATCACTAACAGGAACATTTTTTTAACACATCCAATTGTGGAACTTATTTTTATTCCATGATGTATTGATTAAATTGTACATTTGTTCATGGGAAAACCCCTTTAAAGCCCTGAAGTCTCCATGAGTCTAACAAAATAACATGGTGACATTAAGAGCACTGTGGTTTGTGAAGGTGGCACTGTGGCTCCTGATATTGGTTCATCGGTTATACCACGTGCCATACTACTGGCATTGCTGCTTAGTGACGCCGATGAGACCTGTGACTGCTAAGGTCATTTATAGGCTGCAGCAGTAATGTGACGGTATGCCACGTCATCACTAGCAGCTTGTTAGCAAACATTGGCAGTAGACCAAAGAGGTGAGCCATGTTATCTTATAACATTTGTGTCTTTTTTTTTTAACTACAAGACAAGCACTTGAAATTACAAGTAAGCATAAAATCTTGAGCCATTTTTCTGTGAAAAGGATGTTCTTGCTGCACTTGTTTCCACATCGAGAAGAGAGCGGGACTGGTGATATAATAATAATTTTTATTTAGCGCTAAACATATTCCGCAGCGCTTTACAGCTTGCACACATTATCGTCACTGTCCCTGAAGGGCTCACAATCTAGATTCACTATCTGTATGTTTTTGGAAGGTGGGAGGAAACCAGAGTACCCGGAGGAAACCCACACAAACACGGGGAGAACATACAAACTCCTTGCAGATGTTGTCTGTTGTGAATTGGCTGGAAATGAGTTCTGAGCAGAAGCTCCCTCTGGTGGTTACAAACGGTACTGGACTGTCCAGTGAAGATTGTGAGGATTGGGAATCAGGTGTTACTGACTGGTCTTATATAAGGGAGTCACCTTCCCATCAGGGTTGCCGGTGATCAATTGTTCTGGTCTCAATCCTTGATTCCTGTTTCCTTGGTAGCCTGCTGTGTCGTGTCTGAATCTCCTGCTAACAGATAAGACATTTTCTTCTTTTTGTTTTTTGTGCTTGATTTTTGCATTTTGTCCTGCACTTCTGTGGGGGCCTTCAGGGTCCCCTCTGGGGGCTTTTGCCTCTCAGTTCAGTTCAGCCACTGATGTTTGTACATTTGCTTTTTCCAGTTTTTTCAGTGGCTGCTGTTTTGTTTTTGGTTACACCAGAGAACTAATTTAGGTGGTAGAGGTCGTGTGATCTCAGGTGTTTTTGAAATTAGTAGAGTTGGTACTTTTCAGGGTTTTTTGGGATTGCAGTAAGTGCCCTTCCTATCCTTTTCTATTTAGTAAGTTTGGGCCCCAACGTTTGCTCATACTATTTTCTGTCTGTGTCAGTATTTCTTCTTGTCTAACCGCCATTACATGTTTGGGGGCTTTCTATGTTCTTTGGGGATCTGCTCCGGGGCAGATAGCTTAACTCTTTCTATCTTTAGGTGTAGTTAGTTTCTCAGGCTGTGACGAGGCGTCTAGGACCAACGTAGGAACGCTCTAACGGCTGCCTCTAGTTGTGGTGGTTAGTCAGGGTACTGCAATCTCTTAGTTTCCAACTGCTCTGGTGTATTTCCTTTTTTGCCTGCTCTCCTCAGCTACCAAATCATAACAGTACACAAAAAACAAAAAAAAGAAAATGTCTTATCTGTTAGCAGGAGATTCAGACACGACACAGCAGGCTACCAAGGAAACAGGAATCAAGGATTGAGACCAGAACAATTGATCACCGGCAACCCTGATGGGAAGGTGACTCCCTTATATAAGACCAGTCAGTAACACCTGATTCCCAATCCTCACAATCTTCACTGGACAGTCCAGTACCGTTTGTAACCACCAGAGGGAGCTTCTGCTCAGAACTCATTTCCAGCCTATTCACAACAGTTGTCCTTGGTGTGACTCAAACCCAGGACTCCAGTGCTGCAAGGCTGTAGTGCTATCCACTGAGCCACCGTGCTGCCATGGTGCTCCTGAGTCAGAGATAACTGCGGCTAGGAGTAAGGCTGGGGGGGGGGGGAAGGGGCAAGGCCCGGTAAAAAAGGACCACCAGACCTTTATAACTTATAACTTCGGGGACCTCACGAAGTGTCTTGATTAGCAATGAATTTTAATAAATAGGCTGCTGCGGCCGTTTTTACCCAAATTGAGATGGTTGTCACGTGTCTTTGCTTAACGAGAAGGTAGGGGAGATGGGCGGGGGGGGTAATTGGGTCAAAGGAGGAATCGCCCTCTCCAGAGTCAAGTATCAGCCGGACATGGGAGCAAAGGGTTAACGGGAGGCTGACATGACGCTGGGAGGGGGTGACGACAGGATTACAGAGCAGGCATGGGGGAAGGGGTTGTATAGGATAAGCCAGGGGGGGAATTGGATGAAAGGTAAAAGGATGTGACATAGGTGGAGGTGGGTCAAGGGGACAAAAAGGACTGACCGGGGGAGGGAAGCCCCTTTTCGTGATCACCTGAGGACCAGATATCACGTCGTGCATGCTAATCTCTCAATGTGGAAGTGAGAGGAGCCTAGAAAACCGTTCAAAGTTGTTTGCCGATTCGGGGATAGGCTAGGTTCACATCGCGTTAGTGCAGTCCGTTTAACGGATGCGTTACAAAGCGGCAGTAACGCGATGTAACGCATCCGTTAACTCACCCATAGACTGCCATAGGCATAACGCATCCTAACGCATGTCAAAATCGGCATGCATTAGCGATGTTCCGTTATGATGTGATGCACGCTCGAACGCGGTAGACCGCAGAGCGATCGTATGCGTTAGCTCTGCATATAAATCTATTGTTAACGCAGTCGGACGCAATGCGACCGTGCATTAACATGCACTAGCGCATGCGCTAACGCGATCGCTATAATGCGATCTCAATAAACATTTTAGGATCACAGCATTAGTGCATCCGTTAAATGGACCGCATTAACGCAATGTGAACCTAACTGGATGACAACCAATATAACTACCCATTTTGCCTTTACAGGACATCATAACCACATGGGTCCTAATAGGAAAAGCAGCTAGATCACCATGTGACAGCACAATAGTCCTCCCGACCTCTTCAGATGTCTAACTGTGATTGTGACCTATCGCTTGGGCTGCTTCTGGGTGCTGTAGAAATGTGGGTGGTTTGGGCATCTATTGGCCCCCTGGTGTTCTTGAGTTCTTGGAGGCCAACCAAGCCATTTTTATTATAAACTTGTTGGAGGACCAACTAAGAAGCCTCATGCTGCCCTGCTCCCCGGTTGGATAGGTTCTTTGTGGGAACAAAACCAGTGGTTGTGTTAGTAGTCACCCTACTTTCTCAGAAACAAATATAACTAGGAAATAATTGAACACACAGAAGAAAACAACTTAGGGAAGATTAGTTATAGCAGTATTTTCAGCCATTGCACCATATGGCCTACTGGGCTTCTGTATTTGACCCATACCTATTTCCAAAAAACAATGCTCACATCAGAGTGTGTTTGGTGGTCCGAATGGTCTATTTAGTGCACCTTAAAGCCAATTTGTGAATTGCCTCCTCTGTTTCTTCATGGGCAGCTGCAGCCTAATAAAACAACACAAGTGTATCTCAGGGTAGCACAGGAGTGTGGTGCCCCATAGGCCTCCTGTGTGATTGGAGTCTTAGGTATCAGACTACAGGACGGCACTGTTTTTCTTTGTTAGACTTATTAATGCATTGCATACACCGGACAATAGAGGCTTTCTTCCAGGGATACCGTCCCAAGATCCTTGAGAAAATATTGTTCCACGCTGAATGACCTTGAACGTTTTGCTTCTTAGTCGTCTTTTCAGTTATTTTTATTAAGAAGTATGACTTTTACTGACGTTTGTACGAAGTGAGATTCAGACAGTGATCTACATGTAAGACTGGGTTCATAAAGGTATATGATGAAATTACGCTGAACGGAGTTTATCCACAGAAAATAAAAACAGTGGAACCGCTCTTCTGAGACAGAAATGGCCGGAGCAAAGCCTCCCCCCCCTCCTACAGGAGGCGTGGGCGGAGGCCAACATGACAGGGGGGTTGGAAGGGTTAGTTGGGGGGAGGAGTATTTAGATTAAGGGGTTTATATAGGGGTTTATATAGGGAGGTGGAAAAAGGCATCAGGTCAGTTCCCGCTTTTAGAAAAAATCAGTTACCATGTCCGATGTGGAGAGAGCTCTGGAGTTGCTGAGGGAGGCAGCTTTATCGCAGCCTCCAGGGTGGTTGGAGGCCCAGGTCGCAGGTATTGCTCCTGGGACCTCCAGGCAGTCAGCCCCATCTCCGGTTAGGGAGCGGCGGTCAAGAAGGGTGAGGCCCCCTGAGCGGCTGTCCCCAGATGCAGCTCCCAGGGCCTCGCGTCGGTGCAGGAGCCCCTCTAGGGACCCTCCAGGCCGGGCGCGACGTTGTTCCCGGGCTAGCAGGCCCCGGCCTGGGAGGAATCCGCTTGCTCGGTGGGGCCCTGCGGCGGTGTCCAGGCCTCCGCCTCGCGCTAGCGGGGGGTGGAGCCAGCACGCTCTAGGCGGCCTAGATGTACCGGATCTGTGGGGGGCCGCGGCAGCGGTACCGCCGCTGTGCGGCCTGCCTCTCCCTGCAGTACAGCGGTGATCGCTGGTGGCGCAGCGGCCTGCTTTCCGGCAGGGCCAGGGACTCCATCCGCCACTGACAGTGGGGTAGCAGGTCTGTCGGCAGGCTGCGGTAGCGGGAGGCCTGTGGTGCGGCCTGGCTCATCACGCAGGTCACGATTAATTGTTGACAGGGCTGCGGCCTGCTCGGCGGCAGGGCCGGTGCAGTCTTCCCTCACAGGCAGTGAGGCGCCAGGTTTTTCGGGGGGTCGCCTGAGTGGGTGGCCTTCTCTTACCGCCGGTAGCACGATGCCTAGCCCTGTAATTTGCGTGACAGCGGCCTGCAGCGCATCAGGGCCGGGACCATTGACCCCGCTACAGGGTGGCGGGGGAAGTCATCTGGGTATCATCGAGGTATCACGGGGGGCCATCGCTGCACAGGCCCTTGGTGCGACGGGGGCTAGGGACGTGGCGACCCAGGTAGTGGAGTCATTTGGGATTCAGCGGGCGGGATCCTCTCTGGATTTCGGACCTTCTACGCCAGTCGTTTTCGAGGGGAGTCCTAGTCATCAGCAGCAGGCCACTGGAGTCGCCGTCGTTGGCCAGGATGGAGTGGAGGCATCCGAGGATCCAGGTTTTTCGGCTGGAGGGCTCACAGCCCCCTCGCAGCCCGGTGAGTACACCTCTTTGTCTGGCGTTCGTCACCCAATTTTGTCTTCTACACAGTGTTGGGGGGGTCAGGCGGGCGATTATCATAGCAGTGGGGTTTCTTCGGTGAGTGGGGAAGTGACTGGGGGCGTTAGGGACATGGTGGGCGTGCGGGACTTGTTGTCACGTCTAGAACGGGGTTTGGGTGGTCCATCTCCGTTGGCTGCATGGGTTGGGTCGCAGGCTGGGGGGCATACCGGGCCGAGTGGGTCGGAGTTGGCGGGACCCGTCGGGGAGCCGGTGTTGGTATCAGTGCAAACTGAGAAGGAGAAGGAGTGTCGCGTGCATTTAGATGATAGGGCGCATGGGGAGGTATATGTATGTTTTGAAGGCCCATTGGGGGCGCATTTAAAGAAGGAAGTTAGGGAGCGCATTTGGAAGGACGAATATGTGGAGATTTTCTCGTTGTTGCCTCTTGGAAATTTAACTTGGACAAAAGCAAAAAAGAGGACGGTAAAAAAGAAGAGGAGGAAAAACGCAGGTGGCGCCTGATTCCCCAGACGTTTGTTAATTGGCAACAAGCTTTCGCCATTTTGACAAGTGTCATTGGGGAAAAGGCTCCGGATAATTGTTCGGCCCTATTTTACTATTTGGATGCCATAGGGGAAGCTTACAGGGTGTATGGCGGGCAAGCTTGGCTTAGGTATGATGAACAATTCAGGCAGAGGAAGGCAGTTCGTCCTGCTATTCGTTGGGATCAAAAAGATATTGGTCTGTGGATGCGGGTCATAGCGCAAAACAAATTTAGCCATTCCTTTCATGGGGGGGCTGGGAGCACCAGCCAGAGTAATAACACCTTCGGCACAGCCGGGGGTAGCGGGCAAGGACAGGCAGGAGGGCATAAGTCGGGGGTATGCTGGCAATTTAACGACGGCCAGTGCAAGTTTGGGGCGAATTGTAAATTCAAACATCTCTGCTCCACTTGCAATGGCGCCTCTCACGGAGCATCCAAGTGTTTTAGGAAAGGAAAAGGAAAATTTGGAAGCGGTAATTCGCAAGGGGGAGACTCCAGTGAAACTGGAAAGGATGGTCCCTTATCTAAATAGATATGGGGACCGGGAAAAAGCGGCATTGTTGTACTCGGGTTTTAAGGACGGTTTTGTTATTCCCCATCCCCCATTTGATATTCCGCGAGCACTTAGAAACCTGCAGTTGGCGTTGTTACATCCCAGAGTTGTTTCGGATAAGCTGGCAAAGGAAGTTTCGTTGGGTAGAATGGCCGGTCCTTTTATGTCTCCCCCCTTTTCAGATTTGGTTGTCTCCCCTTTGGGAGTCGTTCCAAAAAAGGAGCCGAATAAGTTTCTGTAGCATCGGCGTCCCGGCCCTCTGCCAGGCAGGGACGCCGTTCCCCTTACCAGCGCTCTGCGTCCTCAGCGCCCCCAGCGTCCTCAGCGCCCCCAGCGTCCTCAGCACCCCCAGCATCCTCGGCGTCCTCATTCCGCCCTGCTGGGCCCGCGCGCTCCTTCCCTGCTGCTGGACTTAGGGCGCGCGCCCGTGTTGTGACCCGCACCACAATTGTGGGTTACCAGAGCAATGGGGTACTCAGAGCCGAGCCCATGAAAGTCTATGGGGTTGTCACAGGTAGCGGTGGCTCGGTCTGTGGCCCTGGCGGTCAGGCGTATGTTGGGGGGAATATTTACAGGGGATTTGGTATATAACGGTTCGTGACGCCACCTGTAGTTGTCTGATCACTAAGACCAGCGCTGCAGTAATTCTCTGAGGGGATGTTGTGGCAGCCAGATGACGGGTCCCCCACAGGTGGGACTGGTCCCTCAAAGTCTATGGTATTAATGATGTCGGGTGCAAATAAATAAATCAGTCTCACACCATCCAGCGTCTCTTCATACCTTTTACTTGTCAGATGATAAGGCAGGTCCCAGGGAGGCTGGTCGGGTGGAGGATGTGTTTTGAGGTAACGGATGAGCAGGGTAGAGGCCTCCTTAACTTTCCAATATGATGAGTCCAACTAGCATAAAGCTTAGTTCACTCCAAGAACTCCAGCTAACTCCTCAGCTGTACTGCCCGTTCAGCATAGTGGTCGGAGCCTTCCATATAACGTGAGAGAGCTGAGTTCCTACTGTTGTCCTGCAGTGACTCAAGGTTCCACTCTCCCAGACTCCAGTTACGTACCGACACTCCAAGGGCTGCTTTCTGTGACCTAAGGTCCAGTAAGACTCTGGTTTTTCTACCACTACGCCTGAAGCTGTAGTGACACTTCGGTCTCCAGTGACCGGAGAACAATGTCGGATAGTTCAATCCTTAAGGCACTTCTGAATTCTTCCTACTGCGCCCTTCGGCCTGCTCAACTCTTAATATCAGCACTGACTAGGCTAGGATAATATTCAGTTATCCGTACTAGCCTCCACTTTTGTACCGTCTCCCTGTATTGACAGGAATCTCATTTCTCCAACAGGCACTAGTCCTGACTCCCTCTACACTCAGGAGAAGCCTTCCGACTCCCCTGTCTGCACGCTCACAGGAGAACTCTCAGACTGCACTGTGCTACAGGACACTCCCCTATACACCCCTGCTGGGTGTGTCTGAAGTGTATGTGAGTAATGTCGAGCCTTTAACCGTTACCTCTCCGCACATCCTCCAGGGTACTGTGTGTGCCTTCACACCAGGGCTACACACCCGCGCCCTCCCCCGCTCTTAAAGGAGCCACGCGCATTTTCCAAATTAGTCTCCGGCCAATGCCGGAGGACTCCACCCTATATTAAGGGCTTCCTCCTTAATGGAGGTGCCCGAGCAATGTTGTTGTTGCACTGTATAACTCTGCTTCAGCCCTCAGCTCCTGTTTCCAGTTGCCTGCCTGTTACCCGTCTGTTTGCTGTCTGCCATCTGACTGCAGCCCTCCCCGGAGGTTCGGACATCACCTGCAGTGATCCCCGGCGATTACAGAGACTCTTGCCTGCTCAGTTGGGAGCGATCATCTGCCATCCGACTGCAGCTCTATCCGAAGGTTCGGACTTCATCAGCAGTGATCACCGGCTACTTCAGAGACTCTTGCCTGCTCACTTGGGAGCGATCATCTGCCATCCGACTGCAGCTTTATCCGAAGGTTCGGACATCTCCAGCAGTGATCACCGGCTACTCCAGAGACTCCTGCCTGCTCGCTTGGGAGCGATCATCTGCCATCAGACTGCAGCCTACCAGGAGGCTCCAACATCTCAGGTCATATAAGCCTGTCTATTCAGAAACTGTCCTGGTCACTTACTGTGACAACCTGCCTGTCCAGAAACTGCCCTGGTCACTTGCTGTGACAACCTGCCTGTCCAGAGACTGCCCTGGTCACTTGCTGTGACAACCTGCCTGCCCAAAGACTGCCCCGGTCACTTGCTGTGACAACCTGCCTGCCCAGAGACTGCCCTGGTCACTTGCTGTGACAACCTGCCTGCCCAGAGACTGCCCTGGTCACTTGCCGTGACAACCTGCCTACCCAGAGACTGCCCTGGTCACTTGCCGTGACAACCTGCCTACCCAGAGACTGCCCTGGTCACTTCCCGTGAATTCCTGTCCGTATTCCCCGGGCGCCACCTGCTCTCTTACAAGTATACTGTCTTGTATAATAAAGCTCAGTGGTTTCACCTACCAGACCCGTTACAGTTTGCTCGGGCCATGGAACCCGGTGGCACCCAAACCCCTTCACTCCCGGAATTGTGTCATGAACTATCTCGCCAGAGGTCGCAACAGGAGGCCATCCTGGGTCACCTGCGGAACGTCAATTCCCGCCTGGACACTCTGAATTCATCACCAGCAACCACCGCTGGAGCCATGACTCATAATCCGGCAGCCTCGCTGCTTCCCAATTCCGTGGTTTCCATTCCCGGACCCCGACTTTCAGCTCCTCCTAGGTTTGGAGGCGACCCTGCTCTGGCTCGTGGTTTTATTAACCAGTGCACCCTGCATTTCGAACTCCTGGCACACCAGTTTAACTCTGACCGGGCCAAAATTGCCTTCATCATGTCCCATCTCACCAGAGAGGCTCTGGCCTGGCTTAATCCTCTCTGGGAGAGAGAAGATCCTCTGGTATCTGACCTGCCTGCTTTTCTCTCGGCCTTCCGGAAGGTATTCGACGAACCTGGACGGAAGACCTCCTCTGCATCATCTCTGTTGCGTCTCCGTCAGGAGAGTCTCACCGTTGGTCAATATGCCATACGGTTCCGTACTCTAGCCTCAGAGTTGGCTTGGGACAATAACGCCCTGATTTCGGTCTTCTGGGAGGGTCTGTCCGGCCGTATTAAAGATGAACTTGCCGGTCGGGACATTCCAACCTCCCTTGATGATTTAATAAATCTTGCCAATCGAATTGATCTACGGTTCCAGGAACGTGCCAAGAGGTCACCCGTGAGAGAGGGTTTCCTCGTCTTGCACCCTCGTTTCAGAGACCTATAACCCCTTCCGTTTCTCCCCAGATGCACACTGCTGAGCCTATGCAGGTCGACCAGACCAAGATGGTCAAAGCCCGTCAGGACTCACGCCGTGCCGAGAGGAGTTGCTTCTACTGTGGCAGTAAGGAGCACTGGATCCGTACCTGTCCGGAGAGGTCGGGAAACGCCTGTGTCTAGGTTCGCTCGGAGAGGTCCACCTAGACCAGAATAAATCCTCTTCATCTCTGCTGCTGTCTGTCTCTATTCTCATCGGTAAGAACCGTTACTTCGAACTGGCCCAACTTGATTCTGGAGCAGCTGGGAATCTTGTTTCACAGGCTCTAGTAGAGAAGTATCGCATTCCCACCAAACCTCTGGTTGAACCAGTATCTGTTGCTGCTGTGGATGGGGGTCTCCTACCTCGTCCCATCCAACTTATCACCGAAGCCATAACCCTGCAGGTGGGAATGTTGCATTCTGAGAGCATCTCGTTTCATGTTTTACCTGGACTCTCTCATGCTTTCTTACTAGGTCTGCCTTGGCTCCAAAAACATGCACCCGTGCTCGACTGGCAGAATGGAGAGATTCTTCGCTGGGGACAGGACTGTCATAAAACGTGTCTGGTGCCTGTCCATCCCGTCCGTTCTTCTCCTACACCTGCTAATCTACCTGGACTCCCGATTCCATATTGGTCATTCGCGGATGTCTTTAATAAAAAGGAAGCAGAGACATTACCCCCGCATAGACCATATGATTGCCCGATCGACCTGCTACCCGGTACTACGCCTCCCCGTGGGCGTATTTACCCATTGTCCGCTGCAGAGACCAGGTCGATGTCAGAATATATCGAGGAGAATTTAGCGAAAGGATTCATCCGTAAATCTACCTCCCCCGCGGGAGCAGGTTTCTTTTTTGTAAAAAAGAAAGACGGATCTCTCCGTCCCTGTATTGACTACAGAGGCCTAAATTTGATCACAGTGAAGAATAAGTACCCTCTTCCGCTCATTCCGGAGTTGTTTGATCGTCTTAGAGGGGCTAGAGTCTTCACTAAACTGGATCTTCGTGGAGCATACAACCTGGTTCGTATCCGTCGAGGAGATGAATGGAAGACGGCATTCAACGCCCGGGATGGCCACTACGAGTATCTGGTTATGCCCTTTGGTCTCTGTAATGCTCCAGCAGTCTTTCAGGAGTTGGTCAATGACATCTTCCGGGACCTCCTCTACTCCTGCGTTGTGGTGTACCTTGACGACATCTTGGTCTTCTCTCCGGATCTCCAGTCTCACCGGAGGGATGTTCGTCAGGTTCTGCTCAGGCTCAGGCAGAATCACCTCTTCGCCAAATATGAGAAGTGCCTCTTTGAGCAGACCTCGCTTCCGTTTCTGGGCTACATTATCTCTCAGACAGGCCTACGAATGGATCCGGAGAAACTGTCTGCCATCGAGAAGTGGCCCCGACCAGAGGGGTTGAAGGCCATTCAGCGGTTCCTGGGATTCGCTAACTATTACCGTCTCTTCATACCGCACTTCTCTTCCAGGACTGCTCCAATCTCAGCGCTCACCCGCAAGGATGCTAACCCCAAACAGTGGACGCCCGAAGCAGAGGAGGCCTTTCTTTCCTTGAAACAAGCCTTCTCTTCCGCTCCAGTGCTGCATCGCCCGGACGGCAACAAGCAGTTCTTCCTGGAGGTGGACGCTTCCTCTGCTGGAGCCGGAGCGGTACTTACTCAAAAATCTTCATCCGGGAAGATGGTTTCCTGTGGTTTCTTCTCCAAACTCTTCTCCTCCTCCGAGCGCAACTACTCCATAGGAGATCGAGAGTTATTGGCCATTAAATTGGCATTGGAGGAGTGGCGTTACCTACTCGAGGGGGCTCTTCATCCGGTAATCATCTACACGGACCACAAAAATCTGTCTTACCTTCAGCATGCTCAGAGACTTAACCCTCGCCAAGCCCGGTGGTCCTTGTTTTTTGCCCGTTTTGATTTTCTCTTGCATTTTCGCCCGGCTGACAAAAACATCAAGGCGGATGCCTTGTCCCGGTCCTTCCTGGTGTCGGATCTCGAAGATGAGCCTAAACATATCATCGATCCCGCCAGAGTGATGCAGGTGGCTCCCGTGAGTCTAAACCGTCTCCCTCCTGGTAAGACGTTCGTATCAGAGACTGATCGGAAGAGAATTCTACATTGGGGTCATTCGTCTAAACTCGCTGGCCACGCTGGTCAGAAAAAGACCCTCCAACTCATTACCCGGCATTATTGGTGGCCTACCCTGCACAAAGACGTAATAGACTTTGTTTCTGCCTGTGTCTCCTGTGCCCGCAACAAAGTTCCGAGACACCTGCCTGCCGGCCGTCTTCTTCCGCTTCCTGTACCCGCTGCTCCCTGGCAACATATAGCCATGGACTTCATTACGGATCTGCCCGTCTCTGCCGGTTGTACGGTCATTTGGGTGGTCGCTGACCGCTTTTCTAAGATGGCTCACTTCATTCCTCTGCCAGGTCTTCCGTCTGCACCCGAGTTGGCTAAAGACTTTATCCGCCACATCTTCCGTCTCCATGGTTTGCCTCGTCACATTGTGTCGGATCGTGGGGTACAGTTCACCACGTTTCTGGAGAGCTACTTGTAAGTTACTAGACGTCACCTTGGATTTTCTCCTCCGCTTACCACCCACAGTCCAATGGACAAGTTGAGCTAATAAATCAGAATCTGACCAGCTATCTCCGACACTTCGTTAATGCTCATCATTCTGATTGGGTGGAGCTCCTGCCTTGGGCCGAATTCTCTTACAATAATCACGAGAGCGAATCGTCCACCAAGTCTCCGTTTTTTATAGTCTTCGGTCAGCACCCTCGGATTCCTGTCCCCGTTTCCATCTCTGTGGACAATCCAGCTGCGGAATCTCTGGTTAGAGAATTCTCCTCCATCTGGGAGAGTACCCGGTCCACACTCATTCAGTCATCCGAGCGCATGAAAAGACATGCTGACAAGAAACGTCTGGATCCTCCTCAATTCCGTCCTGGGGACAAAGTCTGGCTTTCGTCCAAATATGTTCGGCTCAAAATTCCTTCCTACAAGTTAGGTCCTCGGTTTATCGGTCCTTTTGAGGTCATCAGGCAGATCAACCCAGTGTCCTATAAACTGAAACTCCCGGCCAATTTGCGAATTCCTAACTCTTTTCATGTGTCTCTCCTCAAACCTGTGGTACTTAACTCTTTTTTCAAGTCTACAGGTACACCTCCTGCTCCAGTGTCTGCTGATGATGAATTTGAGGTAGAGAACATTCTGGCCACTAAAAGGGTAGGAAGAAAGACTTATTTTTTGGTGGATTGGAAGGGGTTTGGTCCTGAGGAGAGAACGTGGGAGCCTCGGGAGAACATCCATGCCCCTCTCATCCTAGCTAAATTTCTTTCTGGCCTAAAGAGGGGGGGGCCTAGAGGGGGGGGTACTGTAGCATCGGCGTCCCGGCCCTCTGCCAGGCAGGGACGCCGTTCCCCTTACCAGCGCTCTGCGTCCTCAGCGCCCCCAGCGTCCTCAGCGCCCCCAGCGTCCTCAGCACCCCCAGCATCCTCGGCGTCCTCATTCCGCCCTGCTGGGCCCGCGCGCTCCTTCCCTGCTGCTGGACTTAGGGCGCGCGCCCGCGCCCTCCCCCGCTCTTAAAGGAGCCGCGCACATTTTCCAAATTAGTCTCCGGCCAATGCCGGAGGACTCCACCCTATATTAAGGGCTTCCTCCTTAATGGAGGTGCCCGAGCAATGTTGTTGTTGCACTGTATAACTCTGCTTCAGCCCTCAGCTCCTGTTTCCAGTTGCCTGCCTGTTACCCGTCTGTTTGCTGTCTGCCATCTGACTGCAGCCCTCCCCGGAGGTTCGGACATCACCTGCAGTGATCCCCGGCGATCACAGAGACTCTTGCCTGCTCACTTGGGAGCGATCATCTGCCATCCGACTGCAGCTCTATCCGAAGGTTCGGACTTCATCAGCAGTGATCACCGGCTACTTCAGAGACTCTTGCCTGCTCACTTGGGAGCGATCATCTGCCATCCGACTGCAGCTTTATCCGAAGGTTCGGACATCTCCAGCAGTGATCACCGGCTACTCCAGAGACTCCTGCCTGCTCGCTTGGGAGCGATCATCTGCCATCAGACTGCAGCCTACCAGGAGGCTCCAACATCTCAGGTCGTATAAGCCTGTCTATTCAGAAACTGTCCTGGTCACTTACTGTGACAACCTCCCTGTCCAGAGACTGCCCTGGTCACTTGCTGTGACAACCTGCCTGTCCAGAGACTGCCCTGGTCACTTGCTGTGACAACCTGCCTGCCCAGAGACTGCCCCGGTCACTTGCTGTGACAACCTGCCTGCCCAGAGACTGCCCTGGTCACTTGCTGTGACAACCTGCCTGCCCAGAGACTGCCCTGGTCACTTGCCGTGACAACCTGCCTACCCAGAGACTGCCCTGGTCACTTGCCGTGACAACCTGCCTACCCAGAGACTGCCCTGGTCACTTCCCGTGAATTCCTGTCCGTATTCCCCGGGCGCCACCTGCTCTCTTACAAGTATACTGTCTTGTATAATAAAGCTCAGTGGTTTCACCTACCAGACCCGTTACAGTTTCAACTTATCCAACACTTGTCATACCCGCGGGGCAGGTCAGTGAATGATGGCATTGATCCTGAGATTTGTTCTGTTGTTTACTCCTCGTTTGATGAGGCAGCGCGGTGGGTGAGGAAGTGCGTTCGAGGGGCCCTGTTGGCCAAGACAGACATTGAGTCTGCGTTTCGCTTGTTGCCGGTGCACCCGGATAGCATAAAGTTACTGGGTTGCTATTGGGATGGTGTGTTTTTTGTTGACAGGTGCTTACCCATGAGGTGTTCCTTATCTTGTGCGTATTTTGAAGCTTTCAGTTCTTTTCTTGAATGGGTGGTATGAGACGTTTCGGGTTTTGATTCGGTTATTCATTATTTGGATGACTTCTTGTGTATTGGGCCAGCGGATTCATGGTGGTGTTCTAGGATTTTAAAAGCAGTTCAGTGGGTGGCTGAGCGGTTTGGTGTCCCGTTGGCGCCTGACAAGACAGAGCCCTGATGCGCTAGACGCTACATGTTGCATTTTTTGTTCCGCCCAACCACTTTAAAAAAGCGCGTGCGCACGTTATACGCAAAAAAATAACATTACAGTCTATGGGGGCGATAGCGGGCGCATGGCTGTGAGCTCGTCAGCGCTTTTGCGCGCATGTGATTTTTGAGTAAACAATGTCTAGACACTTGTCTAAAACACCCCCTACACAAGCAACATTGTTTGTGGGGAGTGTAGATAAAAGAAGGTGTCTGCAGTGCCCGACAGACCACTACTATCAGACTGGAACAAACAGCCTTGAAGACACAGCCTGGAAGACACTCACTGCCTGCAAGACAGTAGACACTTTGCATCCAAGGTGCATCACCAACAATGTGAGTATTCTTAAACCAAATGACTGTCTGTCCTTTCAAATGTAAAATATGTACTAATGTTTTGTATTTTTTTCAATGCAGAATGTCTTCTTCTGGATCACATTATTCGCCATCCCGGCAAGAACTGGCCCAAGCAGAGTGTGATGTGAGTATCTTCCTGCCTTTGGGTAAGTATAGCTGCTGCATCTACAAATGTGTATTATTTTTTTTCTTTTTCAGACATCATCGTCGGACACGGCGATTGAGGAGTCCGAAAAGTGGGAGCAGTCGCAGCCAAGACAAGTCCCGGTGGTGAGACGGAATGTAAGTATATAGTCTTTGAATGTCTCCTTTTATTTTTTTATTTTTTGTCTCTCTTTCTGAAATATATCCAAGATTGTAATGTTTTTTTTTCTAGGTTCCACAACGGGACGAGGACCTCTTTGTGGACAATGAGGCCCTGATCTGCCAGGTCCATGAGCGTGTCCCGTTGTGGGACAGCCGTGATCCGCAGTACAAGTGAGTCGCACGTACCAGGGCTTTGGGGTACTCGGCACCGAGCCCGTTCACTTCACTGGGGGATGTCACGGGTAGCGCAGCTCGGTCCGTTGCCCTGGGCGCTCACTAAAGGGGGATATTTTCATATGTAAAGCTCCATGGAATAAATGGCGCTATATAAATGTATAATAATAATAATAATAATAGGGGATGATAGAATGTTCGTGACGCCACCTGTGGTTCCTGGTCAGGGTGACCAGCGCTGCAGGGTAGATCCTCTGAGGGTTTGGGGCAGCAAGGTGTTAAGTCTCCCACAGGCGAGACTGATTCCTCAGAGTATATGGCGGTGTAAGGGTGCAGGAGCAATAATGCAGACACACACAAACAAGTCTCTTTCTGTACCTTTACTGGTGATATTTACAGGCACGTCCCGGGAAGCCGTCAGGGTGGAGGATGCACGTCCAGCAATCCACTGAGTAGGTGTAGGGCCTCCTTACGCCTTTAATGTGTGTGAGTTTCTGACTTGCATAAAACAAAGCTTAACTCCGTGTTTTCAGCTACGCCCCGCTGACCTTGTGGTGAGGTCTTCTTGTGGACAGAACAGTGTCTCTGTGGCGGTACCTGCCAGACCCCCGTCTTCCTAACCTCGGTTACGTATCAGCACTGCTGAGCCCCTGCGACTTGAAGTCCAGGGTCTCCGGTGTCTCCTACCAGTCGTGCAGATGCTGGTAAGCGCGGACCCGGTGTCCGGTGGTGCAGAGTGGAGGTAAACTATCAATGCTGGTTAACCTCTGTCACTCTCTCTCTTCTTTCTTCCACCTGCCTTTCGTCCTACTCTCACCACTATCATAAGCACAAACTAGCAGCAGATGTCAGCTTTCTTTTTTTCACCGCTCTCTAAGCGTCGGCACGCTTACTTACTGAAAACGCTCGCTGAAGCACTCTCAGTGGACTCAACTTTGACCAGACTAAGTGGCAATCCTTTCCACTACACTGGACTCCACGATGTAAGCTGAGTAAGTCCTGAAGTCCTCAGGCTTTCAGATAAGTCTTTCTTTGGCTAGTCTTTCCCTCTCTACTCGTCTGAGGTAACTAGCTTGTCTGTCTCAGCCCTCCGGCTCAACTGATCTGAGGTAACTGCCGTTCTGAGGTAAAACCAACGACTAGCTAGCTCTCAGCTAGACTGCCTTCATCTCACTACTGTCGTCTCCATGGCTCCCTCTGGTGGAACCAGGGAAAATGTGAAGTGTTGTGTGCTTATAGGTTATCATGGATTTACCTTTCGTGCATCCTCCAGGGTAACATGTGGCTCCAGTCACAGCTGGGCTACACATCCCCCCCTAGTTAATATCAGCACTCCCGGGCTGAAAAAGAAAACAATTTTTATAACATCAACAAATAAACATAATTATAACTCTTCCCATAATACAAGTAACATATATACAAATATTTACACAAATCTTATTTACATTTTTACACTTGGATATTGGTTCACTGGATTAATTTGCTAGGCCTACTCTTGGTACCTAACAGGTAACCTTCCTTTCGTTGTGCGTACTGACCTATGTGGTGTGGTGTCAGGTATAGTAACCTCTGGCCTATCTGTCCTGCGTGCCGGCAAACTATAAATCTGCCTCCACCTCTCTAGGGATCTGGCAAGCATACTAGCGACTGGGCGATGCGGTTCTGTTTCGCCAGGGGATTCTTCTTCCTGAGACCCTACATCTGAAGGTTCCACGTTTTGAGATTCCATTCTTTGAGATTCTACTTCTGGAGATGCTACAGGAGCAAGTTCCTCACGAACTATTTCTTCTGCTGCGGCAACTGGTTCAACTCGACGTTGGGGTGCTTCTTGTGGTTGGTAAAATTGAAGTACTGGAATCATCACAGCATCCCCGATACAAGGCCAATCTGCAGGAAAATCTCCTAGGTCCGTGTGTATGACTTCACCTGGTTTCTCTTTTTCCATAACAAGTTCTTCCTCGTGAAGTTTTAACATGTCTGGACACAGTTTTAGGTGGTCTCTGGATACCGTGGTGGTCGTCTTTCCTCCATCTTTGCTAATGGTACAGGTTTTCCTGTTGTCAAACTTGGAATTTTGCACGACATATGGCTCTTTTTCCCACTGATCATCCAATTTGTGCATTCTCCTTTTTCTTTTTAGCACAATTTCTCCAGGCATAAAAGGCTTAGCTGGCGCACTTTTGTTGTAGTTCTCCTCTTGCTTTTCCCTTACTTTATTGAGACTATCTTCCACACAGGCTTGTACTCTCCTGTACTGTTCCTGTCGGTTCGTGTCCCAATCTTCAGTAGTAAAATCAGCTTCTGGTTCTACAAACACAAGTTCCAAATCCATGGGCAGCTTTCCTGGTCTTGCTCGCATAAGGTAGGCTGGAGTGCAGTTGGTGGAACTCACAGGTATGTGATTGTACAGATCTACCAGGTCAGGTAGTAGGTCTGGCCACCGATTCCTCTCCTCAAGTGGTACCGTCTTCAGCAGATCAATGACTATGTGATTCATCTTTTCACAGAGACCATTTGTTTGGGGGTGGTACGGTGTGGTTCTTATCTTCTTGCATCAGTACAAATGACAGAATTCCTTAAACAACTCAGCTTCAAAGGCAGGACCCTGATCAGTTAACACTTGCTCTGGATATCCATGGGGTCTGCATAAATACGCTTGAAACGTCTTTGCTGCTGTTTCAGCTGTCAGATCTTTGACAGGGGCGACCACCAGGAACCTGGAGTAGTGATCCACCATCGTCAGGGCATACGAGTATCCTGACCGGCTGGGTGACAACTTGACATGGTCCAATGCCACGATCTCCAATGGACGAGTCGTCTTGATGGGTTGCAGGGGTGCTTTCTGGCTGCTGTAGTCTTTTCTTCGGAGGCTACAGGACGCACAGTTCTTACACCATTTCTCGATGGAACTGCGCATTCCCACCCAGTAGAAACGACACTTCAGCAGGGTTTCCAGCTTCTTCCAGCCAAAGTGCCCCGCTCGATCGTGGTAGGCTTCCAACACCATCTGGATGTCTGTTCTTGGGACTACTATCTGCCATACCATCTCATGGGTTCTGGGGTTGACGTACCTTCGGCACAACTTCTCTCGGTAGATAAACAGCCGGCTTCTCTCGTTCCACAGCTGCTTTGCTTGTTGAGACGCATCCTTCTCCAAGGAGGAACCTTCCTGAGTTATCAGCTCCTTGATGCGGCTGACAACCGGGTCACTGTTCTGGGTCTCCTTCCAGCTGTGGTGAGGTAAAGGGTTTAACGTCTTACCACGCTGCCTCCTGTAGGCTCGTTGCTCGTGGATCATCCCATTTCTGTGGAATGCAGGTAGCTCAATCTCTTCTAGATCATCCAATTCCTCTTCCGTGTCGGACTCATGCGGCATTCTGGACAAGGCGTCAGCGTTGACGTTCTTACAGCCCGCCCTGTACTTGATGGTAAATTGATAGTTCGACAGCCGAGCCATCCAACGTTGCTCCATGGCTCCCAGCTTGGCTGTTTCAAGATGTGTCAAGGGGTTATTATCAGTGTAAGCAGTGAACTTGCTGGAGGCTAGGTAATGCTTGAATCTTTCTGTAATGGCCCAGACCAGCGCCAGGAACTCCAACTTGAAGCTGCTATAGTTCTCTGGGTTTCTCTCGGTTGGCCGGAGCTTCCTGCTTGCATATGCGATGACTTTTTCTTGGCCATTTTGCTTCTGACTGAGAACAGCTCCCAATCCTTCATTGCTGGCATCAGTGTACAGCAAGAACGGCTGGCTGTAGACAGGGTAGGCTAAGATCTCATCACCTGTCAGGATCTCCTTCATCTCCTTAAATGCCTCAGCTTGTTCTTTACCCCAGTGGAATGGAGGATTTCTGCTCTTTAGGGAATGTCCTACCAGGAGGTCCTGCACAGGCGCTGCCTTCTTGGTGTAGTCCTTTACAAACCTCCTGTAGTAACCTGTCAGTCCCAGGAACTGGCGCACCTCCTTGAGATTCTTCGGCTCCGGCCATTTCTGGATGGCAGTGACCTTCTCGGGGTCTGGCGCTACTCCTTCTGAGCTGACAATATGTCCCAAGTACTGTACCTTTTGTTTGGGCAGATGGCACTTTGAAGGCTTCAGTTTCATCCCATACTTGGACAGTGACTCAAATACCTCTGCCAGGTGCTTCAGATGATCCTCATACGTCTTGGAGTACACAATTACGTCGTCCAGGTACAGCAACACGGTTTCAAATTTGAGATGTCCCAGGCAACTCTCCATCACTCTCTGGAACGTTCCCGGGGCACTGCTGAGTCCAAACGGCATTCTGTCAAACTCACAGAGTCCCATCGGGGTGGTGAAAGCCGTCTTCTCCCGATCCTCCTCAGCTACAGCTACTTGCCAGTACCCACTAGTGAGGTCGAGGGTGGAAAAGTAGTTAGCAGTTTTTAAGGCAGCTAAGGATTCCTCAATGCGTGGTAAAGGGTATGCATCTTTATGTGTAATGTGATTTACTTGTCTGTAATCTACACACATTCTCATGCTTCCATCCTTTTTCCTAACTAGGACTAGAGGTGCTGCCCAGGGACTACAACTATCCCTTATCACCCCTGCTTCCTTCATGTCAGGCAACATCTCCTTAGCTTTCTGGTAGTGTGCTGGAGGTATAGGCCTGTACCGCTCTTTGATAGGAGGATGGCTGCCTGTAGGGATATGATGTTGTACTCCCTTAATTGTCCCAAAGTCAAGTGGGTGTTTGCTAAATACCTGTGTGTACTCCTGTACCACTCGTAGTACTCCTTGTTTCTGGTGGGCTGGAGTGGTGTCTGTCCCGACATGGAGCTGCTGACACCAATCCTCCACCTGGGTTGCTGTGTCATTATCCTCGGCTGGTTGGCGGGAGGCTAAGGACTCGGTCGTGAGAATGGAGTTGTTATCTACGGTATGTAATTTAGCAACAGTGGCATAACGTGGTAGATTTACTTCATCTTCTCCCAGTTGAGAAGACGTACTGGTACTCTCCCATTTCGTACGTCTACTACCCCTCTAGCAGTCAAGAGTGTAGGTCTGTGCTCTGAACAATGGGGCTCTACTACTGCTTGGTAGTTCTGTCCTCTCAGACCTATTGCTGCTCTACACCATATAAGCATTTCACTCATTGGGGGTATCACAATGGGGTTCGGGTCTGTCACCCGTACATTACCAATTTCACCATCTGTCAGCTTCACTTGCTGCTGGCACATCAGGGCCCGGATCTCCCTCTGGATCACTCCCTTTTGCTTTGGCCTGGCAACTTCGGCGAGTAGAGTTGAGCGATACTTTCCGATATCCTAAAGTATCGGAATCGGAATGGTATCGCCGATATCACTAAAATATCGGCGATACCCGATATCGATACCGGAAGTCCCATGTAAGTCTATGGGAACAAAATATCGAAATTAAAAAAAACCCATTCTTGCCTTGTTGGTTAATTGTACATGAAGGAAAACAAGAAAGAGTAATGTAGAATGTATTGTGGAAGGTTGAGGAGACATTAAAGGCATAGATGTTTAACCCAATCAAATGGAATAGCATAAATATTTTTTTTTTTAAAGATGTTCGGATTGACGAAGAAATTGACAATGTTAACGTTTTTATATTTTGGCAAATATGTATATTACACAACTTCCATGCTCTTCATCTTCACCTTTTTAACTTTTCACACACTTTCTCCTTCATAATCTTCTGCAGCATCATCTTTTTCATCAAATTATTCTTCATCTTCACCTTCTTTATCTTCTTCTTAAACTTCTTGCTATTCATCTTTGTTAACATTACTCATATTCTTCTTATTAAACTATTATTCTTATTCATATTCTGCTTCATCTTCTTCATCATATTCTTATTTGTGACAGAGAATCCTGTACTTGTAATCTGTCAAAGTATGAATTTTTCATCCTTCCGTTCTTGCTGTCACAAAAGATTTAAATTACAACAGTATTTGTCCGTGTTCAGTTTAGCCTGCAGCAGCAGGCATTTTCCAGGGGCACCACGAGGAGGAACGGACTCACCCCCATACACTGCTTAGTCTTCTTCTGCTTAGAATTTAGAGCATATATTTTGCTCTTCATTTTGGTCTTATACTTCATGTTCTTCTGCTTTTAGATCTTCTGCTTATTGTTCTTGTGTCTCTTGTTCCGTATCTTGTATTTGTAGCACAATCTTGTACCAGCTGATGTTACTGGGACACGGTTACTAAGCAGGAGGTACCTGTGCTCCAAAGCACTACCAAGGACCAGCAGACGTTGCTGGAACTCGGATACCAAGATGGAGGCACCTAGGCCAAAGGCACTGCGGAGAACCAGCTGACGGTACTGAACCCGGAGGGGCAGCAGAAGGAAAAGAGCCAATGGCACAACCGAGGACCAGCTGACGTTACTGGGACACGGTTACTAAGCAGGAGGTACCTGTGCTCCAAAGCACTACCAAGGACCAGCAGACGTTGCTGGAACTCGGATACCAAGATGGAGGCACCTAGGCCAAAGGCACTGCGGAGAACCAGCTGACGGTACTGGAACCCGGAGGGGCAGCAGAAGGAAAAGAGCCAATGGCACAACCGAGGACCAGCTGACGTTACTGAACCCGGAGGGGCAGCAGAAGGAAAAGAGCCAATGGCACAACCGAGGACCAGCTGACGTTACTGGGACACGGTTACTAAGCAGGAGGTACCTGTGCTCCAAAGCACTACCAAGGACCAGCAGACGTTGCTGGAACTCGGATACCAAGATGGAGGCACCTAGGCCAAAGGCACTGCGGAGAACCAGCTGACGGTACTGGAACCCGGAGGGGCAGCAGAAGGAAAAGAGCCAATGGCACAACCGAGGACCAGCTGACGTTACTGAACCCCAGTAACACAGGAGCAAGTGTTGACTGTGCTAACAGCACTTCCGAGCAACAACTGGCGGTGTTGGAGCCCAGGGTCAAGGAGGATGTTTAAATACTAGATAAAGTAATTTCCTTGTTACCTGTCAATTTTAAATGTCTATACTTCAAACAAGAGAAAGATAACCTTTACTACCATAAGATGATGATTTCATTTAAACTAATATCTAGATAAATAAAGAATTGACAAACATAAACACATACATTAACATGTTGAACAGCAATGCAAACCACAAAATAAATTAGTTAAGGAATCTGCTATACGGTTGTACATAAAAGCATACAAGTACATATCTGAATCCATTAATGATGGATAAGTAACAGTATGTACACCATTTTTATTGTATAGACAATGAATGTCTGACTTCAAAACATCATCAGCATTACAAGTTATCTGTGACATTACTAAAATGTTACATTTGCTGAATAATGTCACTAAACAGTTTATACAAAATTATACAATTTCCATCATGTAATACTCATAATATGTGGCAATAATCATGTTTATTAACAAACATAACCTTTAAAAAGTGCATAGTGCATAGTGAAAATTGCTATTTATGCCTGACTGTCGACTTGCAAGCATGACAACGGATAGATAAGGTATATATAGATGAGACTGCATAGCCACAGATGGTGAATGGCGATGTAATACTGTACCTCAATAAAGTGTGCGTCACTACTACATAATTTTTTTTATATAGCTTTATAAACAGGGTACGTGGATGTATGCTTGCGCCTTTGTTTTGACGCACAGACTGCCTTCCTGCTGAGACGCGTTGGGTAGTGAACAGTTGTGTGCAGTGTTCACTGTAGTCTGAGGTTTTCCTTTTTGGAGTGCAGATCACGCTCCAGTTAGTTCTTCAACCACTGCTGGTTGTAGTCTGCTGAGCGTGTGTCACTGGCACATCCTTGAAATTTTTCTCTAATTGTTGCTGCTCCACTCTATTACAAATAAATAAAATCTATTAGTGTGACGCGCTTCCATCCGTATACAATACATTGGTTGCAAACACTATAGAAGTACACAAAGGGGCCTTTCACACCTACTGAACAGTTGTGTGCAGTGTTCACTGCAGTCTCTGCGGAATAACCACACTTAGGCCTTATAACTTTTCAGACTTTCTTTATCAATCTACCAAGATGAAGAAGGCAGGGAGTAAGGCACGTGGTCGTGGAGTTTCTTCAGGGAGAGGACGTGGGGATTCTGTGGCTGCTGCGGCCCCCAGTGACACAGCATCCACCAGTTTTCCCCGGGCCGTGAGCGTTCCTTTATGCGCACTTTTGTAGGAGCTCGGAGTACCCCCCTGCTGCGGGAAGAACAAATTGAAGCCGTTGTTGTTTGGATCTCAGCCAATGCATCGACTTCAATTGCTTCCACCTCCTCTCAGGACCACAGCACTGTTGGGCAACCATCTGTCTCTTCACCGCCTGGCAAATTGCCCAGGCAGTCAGAGAGTTCTGTACAGGAGCCAGCTGAGTGTCTGCTTCTGTTCTCAGAATCTATTGGCTTGCAAACAGGGGCCCAGCCAAGCAGCATTCTGTAATGTGAAGAAGAGGGAGTATGCAGTGATGCGCAACAGCTGTGTCTCTCTGAATCTGAAGAGGCGGGTGAGACAGTGCCGATGGTCAGCACACCGCAGAACGCATCTGATGATGATGATGAGACCCAGGTGCCAGTTTCTGTTGAGCATGGTGCTGGCCAGACCACCCAACAGCAGGTGTTGGAAGAGGGTAGTGGAGATGATGAGGTCCAATACCCAACATGGCATGAAGAACAGGAAGGTGGTGGGAGCAGCTCAGAGGAATAATAATAATATTTATTTATATAGCGCCATCATATTCCGCAGCGCTTTACAGTTTAGCAGTTTCAGAACACAAGTCATAAGTAACAACGTTAACAATACAATAATTTAAGCTAAATAAGTCGCCCCTGCTCGTGACAGCTTACAATGTACAATGAGATGGGGGAGATACAAAGTATAGGTGTTTATATACAATGGTGCATTTACAATGATGTTCCAGCCATCTTAAGGGACTGAGGGATGGAGATAGTGAATGGGCTAGAGACACACACACACTTACACAGAATACATAGAATGACTTTGATTAGTGAATGTGATAGGCCGCTCTGAACAAATGTGTTTTGAGGGAGCGCCTGAAACCATGCAAATTGTGGATAGTCCTAATTTCTTGGGGTACAGCATTCCAGAGGATTGGCGTAGAGCAGGAGAAGTCTTGGAGTCGGGAGTGGGAGGTACGTATTAGTGCAGAGGTTAGTCGAAAGTCGTTTGCAGAGCGCAGCAGTCGGTTAGGCCGATAGATAGAAATGAGGGAGGAGATGTAGGAGGGGTGCTGCACTGTGGAGAGCTTTGTGGGTGAGAACCAGTACTTTGGTTGAAAGCTGGGAGAGGCCTAGAGAAATGGTTAGTGATAGAAGGAAGATAGAGGAAGACATTGCCCCAACGGTACAAACAGGAGGGAGAGTTAGGCTGCAGACTCGGTTGCCTGTAGCCTCCAGTTTGGCACCTGTTCGGAGCAGTTGTGTTCCAAAAGTCAAAACGTGCGCTCCCAGGACTTGCACTGCGTGGTCCTTTTTTCACACACTTGCACATGATATTTGCTATGTGAAATGCAAGCTGTGTAATCAAAAATTAAAAATAGCTAAAAGTGTCAGTCACCTCAATACCAGAAATATGTGTAAACATGTGCGGACAAAGCACGTAGTTGAGTTACAAAGACACACTGGAGATGTAGGCCAACCTACAGCAGCACCTACATCTTCAGGTTGTGTTGAAGCCTCTTCATCGAGCTCACACACAGCTGGTTATGCTTCCTCACAGGATCGCCATGGAAGAACCTCGGCCACTGTTGTCCAGAGACAAACTGTTATTCCACACACAGCAGCAAGTTCCCTGTCATCCTCACACTCCCAGGCCACAAAACAGCCAGCGGTAGCACAGGCATGGGATAAAACACGGCCATACTCCGCAAACCATGCACGAGCACAGGCTCTGAATGCTGGCATTGCAAAACTCCTGTCCCTTGAAATGCTGTGATTCAGGCTGGTGGAGACAGACAGTTTCCGTAACTGAATATCATTGTCAATCCCACAATACAATGTGCCAAGCCGATTTCATTTCAGCAGGCAAGCCGTCCCTGGTCTGCAAAAGCATGTTGAGGGAAAAATTAAACATGCGCTACTAAAATCCCTCAGTAGCAAGGTCCACCTGACCACCGATGCGTGGACCAGTACCCATTGTTATGATCTGCTACAACCAGTAAGGAAAGAAGGGAATTCTGTCCCTACAATACAACTAAGCTGAATCCCTACGATGTAACGGGGAACCTGATCCTGCGACCAGACCCGCTAAAGTCCTCATCTAGTGTGAACGAAGACCTATAGTTGCGAGGGAGTAATCCCTACAAGATCTAGGGACTGGGAGAAAAGGTGGACACCTCCTAGTCCTAACATAAATTGTAGCATGGATAATTAAACAGAAAAATAAATACTTTGTGATCCTAACATCAAGCAAAACTCACAGATTAAGGCACCTAAGCACCCGGCTAGCTTAACAGTAGATAATACAATGAAGTCAAGCAAAGCCAGAAGGGCGGAGCCAGACTAAATAGGGAAAAAAGGTCATGTGACCAGCAAACTGAAACAAAACCTAACAAGAGGGTTCTAACACCATGGCCAGGGACAATACCTTTCCCTCACTGCCCATTGGGTCAATGTTGTGCAGCCGGTACTGATCTTGCGAGTGGCGCTGTACGTGTTCTGCCAACTCCAAGGATTGCAGGAATCAAGTCTGTACACATTGATTCCTCCTCCTATTCCAGTTCCTCAGAATCATCGCTGCAGGAGCCGTCACGGTCTACCTCCACATGGACCCGTGAACGTTTACCTGTTGCGACCGATATGAGCACAGCCGTGTCCAAATGTCAACAGGCCATCCTGAAATTAATTTCCATGGGGAATCTTAGCCACACAGCGCAGGAGCTCTGTAATGCCATAAAGCAGGAGAGCGACGTGTGGTTTTTGGAAGAGAATCTACAGGCAGGCTTGGTAGTGTGTGACAATGGCCGAAATCTGGTGTCAGCTCTGGGCCTTGTCAACCTCACTCACATACCATGTCTGTCATATGTGCTCAACTTGGTCGTGCAGAGTTTTTTGAGGGACTATCCGGATCTTGATGCACTGCTGCACAAGGTCCGCCTAGAGTGCGCTCACTTGCGACGTTCCAGCATGGCCAGATCGCTGATTGCAGCTCTGCAACGCAGATTTCACCTTCATGAACATCGCATTATATGTGACGTACCCACCAGGTGGAATTCTCGTTACATATGTTGGAGCGGTTGTGTGAGCAGCAGCCAACAGTAATGGAGTATCAGCTGCATCAGGCGCAGTCAACTCGCAATTTGCGGCGTTCACACTTCACCACTACTGAGTGGGCCTCTATAATAAGAATAATAATATTATTTATTTATATAGCGCCATAATATTCCGCAGTGCTTTACAGTTTAACAGTTTCAAAACACGAGTCATAAGTAACAACGTTAACATACAATAATTAAAGCAAAATCAGCCGCCCCTGCTGGTGAAAGCTTACAATCTACAATGAGGTGTGGGAGATACAAAGTACAGGTGTTTTACA